>VZTT01010411.1:11738-44655 GCA_013400855.1 Buphagus erythrorhynchus | reverse complement strand
CTTTTTTTTGGTCACCCTGCCTTCTAAGCAAACAGATCTAATCATTTCTTGTATAACCATACACACATACAATTTACAGTCAATTTAATTGTTTCTGAAGGTTTAAATAATTTCCCCCCCTAATTTTACAGGTATATANTTTTTTTTGGTCACCCTGCCTTCTAAGCAAACAGATCTAATCATTTCTTGTATAACCATACACACATACAATTTACAGTCAATTTAATTGT
The DNA here is from genome assembly GCA_013400855.1 of Buphagus erythrorhynchus. Taxonomy (NCBI): domain Eukaryota; kingdom Metazoa; phylum Chordata; class Aves; order Passeriformes; family Sturnidae; genus Buphagus; species Buphagus erythrorhynchus. The sequence goes on along the minus strand of VZTT01010411.1, from coordinate 44,425 downwards.
TTCTGAAGGTTTAAATAATTTCCCCCCCTAATTTTACAGGTATATACAGCTTTCGTGTGAATGATAACCATTCCACTGCAGTCAAGTGAAGTTGACATCCATGTTATGTCAGCTCAGCTCATCTCTTTTATGCTCAGAAAATAAAAACAGGACTATTAAAAGAATTGATTATTTTTCTCTTTTGTTTTAATTTAAAATGCTTTAAGTTAAACATACTACATTTGCTTTTGTCTGCCTTGGTGGGGAGGGAGACAGAATTACCTGTTTAACTTCAAATAAATAAGTCTTTTTCAGAAAGAAAAGCTTCATTTAACCTTGCTTTGAATTTAAGAGTGCTTTCAAAATTTCCTATGTGAATGGTCTAAACTCTGACTTTTGCAGCTGGGGTTCCCTCAACACCTGGTGGCAGAGGAGGGGTTCCCTCAACACCTGGTGGCAGAGGAAGGGGAAATTTCACATCAGATGAAATCCTTGAACCCCTCTGGGCTCTGCCCACCTGTGGTTGCAGTGGGCTCTGTGAGTGAGGTGGCTCTGTGGCCATGGGGAGGAACAGAGCAGAGTGCCAGACAGATGCACTTAGTGACCATCCAAGCCAAAACTCCCTCTCTGGCTATATTCAAACAAACCTTGGTGCCAAATTTTTCTGAGCACAAAGCCATTGGACTGAGCAGTGAAATGTGTTCACTGCAATTGACAGAGACAATATGAAATGCTTTGCTTCTCCACTTGTAGCATATTGATATTTAATCAAGCATTTAAAAGGAAACCAAACTGTTGACTCAGGGTGAGCTGGTGAAGTGACCCATGGACTTAAGCTGAGATTACTTTTTTCTCTGTTCTTGCCATCAACAAGCAGCAAGCAGACACTAGCCCTTTCCTTGAGCTTCCTTCTACTTCCAGAAGCAAGTAAGCTATGGTAACAGGAGTTCCCAGAGGCTGCTCCTTAGTGGTAACTCCTGATTTGTCCTCTAGCTGGAAATGCATCTCCAGGAATTGGAGAGTTCATTCATTATTCTTTCATATTATCTGGGGCCCCTTTCTACTAGTGGAGCTCTAGCAGCAAGAAGACAAGGTTGATCTGGGGTAGGCTGCAGAGCCTGGTCATTCGCTTATGTTGTCAGTAAATGAAAAAAGCTACAAATCAAGATATACAGCTGTGCAACATCAGTCTGAGCAAGACCAGAATCAGGCATCCACTGAAATTTCTGTTCACAGAAAAATTCAAAAGAAAAAAGGAACTGAATCAGGGTTCGCAGAAAATTTGCAGACTGAAACCAGACACATTAGCATAACCCAGAAAGTTTTTGGATAATCAGGTGTCTGTCTCTGTGGACTCAAAATTCCCCACTGGCACAACCAGCAAATGTTTGCTTGGGAGGTAGAAGTGAAAAGCCAGCAGATCTGAAACCTGAGCTTCCACAAGAATGTCTCTGGTCGGTGCTCAGCGTTGCCTTCGGGGATGAGAAGGCTGGAGGCAGGATGTCGCTGTGAGCTGACTCCCAGTGCCTGCGGTTATCGCTCGGGTAATCCCACAGGCTATAGCTGCGCTAAAGCTGAGTTGTATCCATTTCTTCTCAGCCCATCTTTCCAGAAGCAAGGAGATTTTCTTACTCTGAATAAAAACCAAATTAGTATTTTTTCCTTGCAATTCTTTGTCTGAACACTGTAGCTGAAAATATTTCCTTTTGTAGCAATGACTATCTATGCTGGCAATAACTGCACTGGCAGTGGTGCAGACTGGCTCTATTTTACTTGCCTGTGGCAATTTAATTTTTCAGTAGCTCTTTCCTTTAAAACATTTACAAATCCCACAGAAACAGTAAGCCTTGGACATGTGAAAAATCCCAGGCATAAACCTTAAGTCATAATTTAAAAAGAAATATAAAAGTAAGACACATCTTTTCATGCCTGACATGGGCCTGAAGATTGCCTTTTAATTTTGAGAATAAGCTGTGCACCCAAAGCCATGATAAACCACACATAAATAAAACCACACCATAATTCAGACGCCCTCCCACAAAGGGCAGTTCTAAAATGTTAATTTAAAGAAGTGTTTTCTCATCCATTTCAGGTTTTACTCAGAGAATGGAGTACTACAGGGCATTCAGAGTCTGGTGGAGAGAAAGAAGAGGAAGACTTTTTTCATTGCTTGGAATAAAAGCAGAGTTAGATGTCCTACAATTTAAAATTCAACACTGAATTTGTATTCCCTATGCACAACACAGTGAACCTGAATAAAACAAATTCATGCAAATCAGCTAGAGGCATGTATGACAAATGAGTCTAACCTCACTCTTCTTACTATATGACTTTGTCCATAAGGAAACATAAAACTGTCTTTTCTTCATTCTTGCTTTTTCATTTCTATTGCTTTCTTCTTCCTGCCTGAATAATGCAATTATCCTAATCCTTCATATCAGAGCTCAGTATTGAGCCATCAATACCAGTGAGTCAGCATCCTTTCCCACAAGATTCAGTACTTGGGTTTTTTCAGGGAAACACTGCCAGCTTGTTATGTCTCAATGGGAATTTTTTTGGAAAACACCTTACATTTGGAACATTCAAAACAACCGTTGAGCATTATGTAGATGAGGGCCAAGGACCCATTATCTTCCCAAAGGATCCCTTACCAAGAAGGTAGTAAACTGCCCAGGAGGTGGGAAATTACTCCAAGCCTTCCTCCAGTTCTGGCAAGCAGTTCCCTTCAGGCACCTCTGGATTGAACATTAACTTACTCTAGAGAGAGTGAAAAATATCTCCAGGGCTGAATTTGAAACTCAGCGTTCTCCTACAGAAATAGGACAGAAATGGCTATTAAAGAACTGTAGTTTTTAATTCTTATTATTGTAATTATTTTGATTTAATGTATAAATAGCCAGCTCTGGAAATACACATTTATTTCTACAGTTAAACTTTCTGTGGGAATGGTATCTCTGGGTCATGAGAGCAAACCCAGGAAACTGCTGATTAAATACTTACTGTACTGAATGGGCTTGTATGTATTTTAACCTTAAGCAAGGCTAACCAGGCAACAGGACTAATGCTTTTTTTGTGTGTGTCAGATTTATTGTTGCTTCAGCAAAACTGGAGCATGTGTCTTATTATACCTGCACTGTGGGAGCAATGATGATTCTCCACAGGGCTGTATTTTCCTAGCATAAGGGTTTTCCTAGTCATTATCCTACATATAATACAGGCTTTTTGTTTGCCAGAGTCCTTTTACTCTGTATTCTGTGGGTGTTTGAGTTTGTCCCATACCCTTCAGGATTGCACTGTGGGATGTTGCAATAACCATCCTCTTATCATCTTATGAGAAGGAGCAGGGACATTTCTGTGGGAATAGGTGCAATTTCTACACTTCCAAAGCAGCTTGTAAATACAGTGTTGGACAGAGCAATATCACAATGCTCTGCCATCCTGATCACTGCTGATGGAGCCTTTGCAGTAACAACATATTTTTTGTAAAGTTCTTTATTTAAAGTGCAGTGGCTCTGTGGTTAATTGCTGCTCCTTGCAGCCTCAGTATATACCTTGCAGATTTTCTGCAGTGTGACATCAGGATGACAGCATGGCTGAATGGGAGAGGAGTAAAATACAATGTAAGAGCAGAGCTTCCTCTCTGCCAGAGCAGGGGAAGGAATTGCATCAGCAAACTGTGAGCAGCATGAAAGCAGAAAGAGCTGTAATAGAGTTATTATGTGATTAGAATGGTTTTAAGGGAGCGAGGAAGATGGGACATGAACAGTCAGACTTTGTGTTTCATCCAATACTGTTCCTTTTGAAATTAATTTCTTTGTGCATGTAGAAATACTCTACAATCAGTTTAACTGAAGAGAGCACTAAATTAACAATAGTTAACTCAGAGTTTGAGTTCACAGAGCTCAACTGTACAAAGGAGTTTTGATTCTTCCTTGGTTGTGGCTTCTGGACATCACTGTTTGTCTGACCAGGCACATTTTTTCTATGCCTGTTTAATGCAAATGCAGTTCCTGCCTGCCCATTTTTCTATGACTGTTTAATATGCACTCAGCCACTGGTGTGGCCCCATTCCAGGATGGAGGCTGGAGGCTGGTGTGTCCTGCCCTGTCTTCAGGCTGTCAGGGCCCCTTCCCAGCAGTGGTGGGTAGGATCCCCTGAGGCTGGGGAGGAGGAAGTTCACTCCTGATGCCACCTCCCTTCTGTGTGTGTTGTTGGACAAGGAGAGGTGCACAACATCAGCTCCAGGTGTGGCAGGAAAGTGAAGCAATTATCTGCACCCAAAGGAATCACTTGGTTGGATTGCATGCCAACGGAGAGCTGGGCTGTAAGACCATGTTTCACTAGGACAGTGATGGGGTGGAAAGGGAGGGACCCAATTTCAGCACACAGACCTTTGCAGCAACATCCTTGGTGGGACTGAACTCCCTTGTGCTGCGTTTAAATTGTCAAATCCATGGAGGGTAGAGGGAGAGCCTGGGAGCATCAGAGGGTCATCACTACTACAGCTGGGCATTGAACTGCTTTGACGCTGCCATTGCTTTCCTGTGAGGATCCTCTGTCAACACAACATCACCCAAATACTGCTCTGGGGGCTTTATCAATAACTGCCAAAGAAATCTCTTGTTTTCTGAGTACTTGGCCTTTGTGATTGTTTTAAGAGAAAAAGTCTGGTTTTGAGGCACCAAGTGAAAAATTTTTCTGCGTCATTCCTCTGTCTTCTTGAGGTTTCAACATGTCAGTCTTCTCAGACTTTCAAAAACACTTCTCAACAACAGTAACTACCCATTCCTTGTATCCCTGTGTTGGGTCCCAACCCACGCGGCGTCAAACCAAGCTGCTTCTCTCTAGCTCCAGAGACGGGAATAGCCCAGTTTCCCCACGGCTCCACCAGCCTGCCAGCTACTCTCAGTTTGTTTTGCTGCAATCCCAAAAACACACCCTACTTTGAGCATTGACACGTCTCCCAAGTGTGGACACCCTTCCCAAAAATGTGAGCCTATGTTAGTTTTCCCTAACTGCGGCCAGGAGAAAAAGGCTTCTGCAAAACTGCTGGTGTTTAAGTACCTTGGTGTTTGATGTCTCAGTCTCTCCCCTTCAAAAAATGCAAAGACCTTATCTATCTCTTACTGGCACTGAATTTCCATTGTATTAAATCATTGTATTAATCAAGGGATTAATCATCCTTTAGGATGTGCTGTTTCACTCATCTGAAGTGCCGTAGGCAGAACTGTAGCACAGCCCAAACACCAAACCACTGATACTGTCAATAGACAGAAATTTTGTTTTGTCTGCTGACAAAGTTCTGCATATCCAGAATGATATATATCCTACTTGCCAGAAAAATTATTTATTTATTTAAAAGAGAATGAAGACTTTCCTTCTTAGATAAAGAAATAAAGGAGAAAAATATTCTCCAGAAAGTTCTGTCTTCACCATTATTGAACCACACCCTGTCTTCTTCATATAAGAAATATTGCCAAAGCCACAGTCTTTCATCATGTGGTTCCTTTTAAATAACCTCCTAGGTACTAAAGGTCAGGGTGATTTCAAAAAAATAGCCTGGTAGTATGAAAGAACTTTTTTTAAATGCAAAAAGACAAACACAGGAATCCTACGCAAACTTGCCATAAAAACAAGGGATGAAGATGATGATGAGTGGGATAAACTACTTTCACATTGCGTTCATCTGCTTTACTTCATCTCAAATTTTCTTCAGTTCAAAAGTCTAATATAAAAATAGAATTATTAATTTAATTGCCATTCTGCATCCATTCTTATAGTCCTTTCCCATAGGTTTGTCCTTGAAATCCACCACAGCCTTAGCTTTGTATATATTTTTTTTGTCTCCTCACTACTGAGCTTATTGCCAATATTGCTTCTTCATCTAATTAAGGTAAAGGAAGAAAAATGCAAAACTTTCATTTTCCATTATTTTTGCCCAATTTTTATTTCTCCATGTTATTTCAACAAAGAAGCATTTTGAAGGGTGGGCCTTTCCCATATTTGATATTGGTCCAAAATTGAATAGTTTCCGATAGTCTGCAGAAATTACTGGTACTTTATTCTATAAATATTTGCTTATTTCTGAGCCACGGTTTTGACTTATTTTAAGGCTGAAAATCTGGGCACTTTGAAGTTGATTCACGAGCAAATCAGACACCTCTGCCTTGGATGTGGCAATGCAGACCCATATCAGGACAGGCAGGGTGGGTGTCTGAGCGTGCTGAAGAGCTTGGTTGAGTTGCAATCCCAGCCCAGCCTGTGGAAGCCCTGGGATAAGTTGTGTTCCTGGTGTGTGTGTGTGGTGCTCAGTTTCAGTTTTGTGTGCATTCCCAACTATCACTTTGAAATGTCATTATTCAGTTCTCTACACGTTTTAAAAGCTATCTAATATCAGGTGGCTCTGTTTTTAAAACATTCAGTCTATAGCAGACTATACTATTGATTTTTACTCTGAGAACATTCCTGGGCTATGGTTAGGGACCAGGTCAGGGTCTATTGTGCTTGCTGATGTGCAGAGCACAAAAAAATATTATTACAGAGCTTAGTGTCCAGTTTATTCATTAATTTTCCTCATACTCCAAAGCATTTTCAGGGACTCAAGAGACTGCCTTGATGGAGGACAAGTGTATATAAAAAAACATTTAAAAAGCAGGGTTGTAAAAGATTTTGGAATCATAAGGTTGTACTTTTAACCCATGATATTTTTTGACAACTCAGGAGAGCACACTTCAAGAGCAGAGCTGGGCAGACAACAGCTAAAGAGCCTGCCTTAAAGCCCATCTCACTGTCTTCCTCAAACCTTCCCAAAATTGCTTTTCCTTTCTCTCAGTAAAGGGGAAGCTGACAGGACAGGACACTCCCTGCCCCTTGCTGGGCAGCAGAGGCAGCACACTCCTCTTGCTTGTCTCTTCCTCTACTCCTTTCCACCCCAAGGCAAGGCTGGCCAGAGGATGGCAAAACATTTGTTTCCTGGGTCTGGTCAGCAGCCAGGCTGGGAGGAGAGCAGGCACTGTTACCCTGGCAGGTCAGGGCACCCTAAGCATAAAATCCTTCTTCAAGTCACCCCCAAGGCCCAGCTCTGATTGTCTGTCCCTAGTTCTCACACCTCACATTTTCCTGCCACAGCAGCATTTCCTCCAGGCCAGGGACACAGGGACCCCTCTCCTACCTGCTGCCCATTGCGCATCTTCTTCCTCCTGCAGCCTTCCTTATAAAACAAGCTACCACCCCCAAACCCACAATTTTTCCAAGCATTCCTCCCACTTTCTGTTTGCCTCACCCTCTCCCTCATTATCCTGGGTCTTGCTTTTGTTTGTCTTGGCTATTTTGGGCTGGAGGCTCTTTGGGGAAGGGAATATAGTTTAAATGTCGCCTGCTCAGGATGTGTTCAAGTCATTCCAGCTGAGTGAGGCTGAATTGACAAATGAGGCACAAACTGGCTGAGGAGTGTCTGCCTGAGCATGGGCAAAGGATTAACTGAATCAGCTTTAAGAGGTATAATTCATTAAGCATGTGTAACTTTGAATTTAAGGGGGGAAGAATCTTATTTTGAAAGGCACAGGTTATAGTTCAATGCTAAATTTTCCCAGGAAATCCAGTCCAGGCCATACTCTACTGTAGTGAAGCATAACGTTTACATGGTAGTTACAGCTTAAAACTGTAGGCTCTGGCTCCAAGCACCTTCTTCATTATTGTCATTCCTGAAGGACCACAAACACTTCATTGTTTACAGTAAGAGTTACATATGACTTGAACAATGGAAGTATAAATGTATAAAGCAAAATTCATGTACTAAGAAGCAACTGTGCTTTTCTCTAGAAGGCTCTATCTCTGTGATAATTTTTTAAATTATAGTGCTACTTGATACTATAACTATACTATCAATTACAAAATTGTTGCATATGTAGAAAGGATTAAGATGATATTGTTTACAAGATGTGTGTGATCTTCATTTTGTTGCCAGTAAGATCATTATTCTCACTTTAACGCCTAGAACACCCCAAACCTCCACACCTGTCAGAGTCATGGAAACATCTGCTATCTATTTTGCAACTTTCAGTCTGTTGTTATAATCTTTTAATTACATGTAAAACCAATTTCTGTTGTAGAAGTATGTAAATTATCCCAAATGAATCGACACAAAACTAGGATATTTTTTCATATTCAGCACCATTTTCAGCTACACCAATAAATGAGATGCAAATAGCATGTGAAATTTAAAGGGGAGTTTATTCCTTTTGATAAAAAAGTGATGTGAGAATTCAGTGAAAAACGAATCCCAAGTATTTTAAATCAGTATGTCCCATTTGTATTTGCTATATGGAGAGCAATTCTGATGAGCACCTATCGTATCAACCAGAAATCTCTTTCTCGTTCTTTGCTTAAGATCCTCTCATCTGTAATAGAAGAGTATTTGTCATACAAGGCTAAATGCTTATAGATTTCCTTTCCTTACATAATGGAAAAGAGTATGAGGAATATTCAAGCTCTGTTCACGTGGTTTAAATAAAAAACCCCAGGAGTACAGTCTTTCTCTGAAGTCACCATAGCCCTTGGCTGGCATTGTGAATGACCATTGGTCCTTAAAATTGTGAGCTTTTGATAATGACACTCATCCACTCTCTGTTCTGTTTTAATGGGGCTCAGGGCTTTGTATGTGCCTCATTCTGTAGCTGAGGGAAATGGTAAATGACTATTTTTTATGTGACCTCTCTGTGCTCCCTTCCTTTAAACACAGTGGCAGTAAGTGAGGCTTTCCAAGCCTGTCAGGCCCATGCATCATCTTTCCTCCATGAAATTACAAGCTGTGGTTAGGGCAAAGGTTGTGAGCTCTCCAAGAATGTTACCAGGCCAAGAGTGATGCTAGGCCAAATGTGTCTGTGAAGTTGTAGTTGGTTGTATCACAACCACCTGGGCCTTTTAGACTGGAACCATTAAGACTTTTTTATCTTCTTCTACACCTTTGCAGTGACCATGAAAATCCAGTGCTCGTCAATATTTACTTGGTTCACATATTAACTACTAGACCAGACAGGGAGTAGCAGAGACCCAAGCCCAAGATAAAGTGCAAAAATCCACATAGTCTGTCTTTGTAGTTAGTTCCTACTTTAGAGTCAAGAGTAAAACACCAGTCAAAAAGTAAACGGAAACATTTAATTGCTTTATAAAATAAGATTATGAAATTCTATATAAACATCCAGCTTCTTAAATATGGTACATTCACTTTCTCACAGAATATTTAAATATTCAGGTCACTTGAGCTATATTTTCACCATATTTGAGTTAAAATCATTGGATAAATTAAAACATCCTTACCAAAAGATACCACAACTTATACAAATAATACTAAGTAATAATACATTTTTAAAATACAAAATGTAAAGAAATTAATAAATCTTAGGGCATACTACAAAATTTTGCCAGAAAAATATATGGAATCATTTTCGTTTAACTAGAAAATATACAATGTGCTTTCCAATTCTCTTCCTAAAATTCAGTTTCATACAATTTCCATTTAACTTAATAAATATGTACAACAAAAATGTTTATTCCTTGAAGAATATAAATAGCAAATACTGGAGTAGAGCCTGGTCTGGCATTCCTTTCTCCTCTAGTGACTATAGTGGGACTTTTCAACTATGGATGTGCAAAAATGCAGAATCAGCCTCTTAGTGTTACCATCGGGTTAATAGCTTTTACAAAAGTGATTTTTATTAAAGACAAAAAAAAAAAACAAAAACAAACAACAGCAAAAAACACCTTCAAAACCATGGCAGGAGACTTAGAACTATTCCAGTCAGGCATTTCTATAAATAGTAAATCAAAATGTAGTGAAATAACGTTCCAGTTTAATTACTGCTGGCAGTAATTAGGGAAAAATAGTCAGTGGAGAAAGAAATGTATCTTGAGTTAGACACATCTTACTTTCACAGATTTAAGTTGGTTCCCTACCATTTCTAAAAAGAGTTTCTGGTATAATCTATACATTGTAAATCTGTGAAGAAACCTAATCACCTTCTTCAGGCTTTGGATGGTTCGTTTTGGAAAGTGGTACATTTTCAAGTGCTTCAGTCCATACATTAAACCCTTAATGGTGTCTTGGTCACTATTCTTTATTCTCCACAGATTGAGAAGCTTCAGAACTTGCTCTGTGGGTTGACATAGTTTCATTGTGCGCTCAACATCTTCTTTTCCCACTTTCTTTCCTGGTAAGCTTGCCATCAGCATGCTGAGATGTTCAAAGGTGAGGTTCAGGTGGCCAACATGCTTTAAGACACTGCTTTCGCAAAGATCGATATCTATAGAAAGCAAAAAGAGAAGAGAGGTAAGTACAGCACATTACAACTTTACTGTAGCCTGCAAAAAACCTCCCAAAATTCCAAGGTGAATTTGCTGTCCAAATTTCTTTGCTTCAAATAATTCTCTCATCTTTGCTTTTTCAGGCCCATCTATCCTGTAAAATGTTGTGTGTATGTGATAGGACTCCTAGTATTTGGTTCCAGTGAATGAAAATTTAGCTCGTCCTCTTCAGAAATGCCTAGGCAAGCTTTGTTAAGAGTAATTCTGAATTTTGAAGTACTCTAGACACTTCACAGACTGACATAAGCATACATACTAAATAGCAGAGGGGTAAAAAATTCTGCAGCATTTTTCAAATCTATTCTGAGTGGACAAAATGTCATTCAAACGTGGTGGTTTTTGATGGTGGCTTACATGAAAAGAGTTGGCCTGACTGCTGTAAAAAACGTTGATATTAATACTGCAGCACTATTTCATCTTTGAAAGGTATCTTGGTAGATTCAGCACAAACAAAGCAATGACTCAGCATGACAAAGAAGTACCAGAAGGGAAAAAGAAGGGAAAGCCTGTTGATGTATTCCTCACTCCCATGCGCTCCCACCCTGTGGATAAATGTCCCAGTCCAAAATATCAACCTCTGCTTTATAGAAGACAAATTGCACTCTCAGCTGCAGGGAACCAGCTCCCTCTAACTTTGATTGCTCAGATATTACAGTGGGAAACACTCCTCACCTGATCAAAATTCTTGTATGTTGTGCAGTCTCAAAAGGGGACCTTGGTTACGGCACAACACATGCTCCAAAGTGGGCTACAAGTCTGGGAAGAATACAGTCCTTGACTGATCTGGAGAATTCCTGGAAGCAGAAATTCTGTTCCTGCTTCCCCTGGACTTCTCTATGCACTGATATATCTCAGTGAAAGCCTGCAGGCCCTTTTCCAAGCACAACATATCCCCAGGGGGTATTTGATCCAAGCAATTTTTAAAATGCCATTCAGAAGGTTGTTTATAATGCACACGCTATCACAGTAAGATACCTTGGATAATCTTCTTGACCATATCCTGTTCTTTGTTTTGCTGCTTCCATAGTTTCAAAAGCTGGAAGGTCTGCTCTTGAGGGCTGTGCCTTTGTTTAATCCTTTCAATATTTTCTGTGCTAACCTTTGTCCCAGGCAAGCTGTCTGCTAGTATGTTCAGCCAGTTAGGTGTGAGATGAGTAGGAACAGCAAACCTAAACATAGCCTCCTCACACAGGGTTACATCTGAAATGAGAAAGAGAAGATGTCAATTGTTCTGATCTCTTACCTTGCCTGTCTCAGAAAAAAAAAAAACCCAAAACCAAGCAGCAAGAATTATAAGAAAAAGTGTTTAAAAAACAGACTAAGAAGCTGTCTTTATAGTGCTGTTTCTCTTTGTGCTTGTGTTATTTTTGGTCTGAGCCACAATAATTAAAATTCTACTATGGCCATCACCATAGCAGGCAAACAGCTAACAAGCTAAGTACTTGTATCCCAGATTTTGGTAAATTAATTTTAATGATAACTAAAGGTATGATTTCAGAGCACTCTTCCTTAATATGATACACACCGATTCCACATTTTTGAGGTGTCATATCTGTATTTTCCTGACAGACGTTGTCACGAACCTCATTTCCTTTCAAAGCTATTTTGAAACCCAGGGCACTACAGTTTGTGTGCTTAAGACAGGCTGCTTTGGAGGAGGTTTCATTTGAGAAAAATCCCTCTGGACATCTCTCGCATACAGTGTCACTCTCAGGTGTACCTGTGGAAACAGGAAAACAATGCATCCAATTACATATAACCTCAACTGTGGAAAAAATTTAGAAAGAATACAGAAAGCAAGGAAAACATTCCTCTCTAAACTGTCATGCTCCTGGTTTTTTTTATTAAGGAATCACTTAGGAAAAAAAGAGGCAGAAGATGCCTTAGGAGAAGGATGTTCCTGCTGATGTAATACAGTAAATACTACTCTTAAATTTGCTTGTTACCAAGTTTAAAATCAGTAATTACTCATTAAATCAGTAATTAAGTAAAGTAATATCTTTAAAAGCTCGATTATTTGAGTCTATTCAGACATTACACTATGTCTGATCTTCATCCTTCAACTATAAAAATATTCTGTAATTAAGCGGCAAAAAAATGCGTTCTTAATTTCACTCTGCAATAACTGCCCAGAACCTGACTTGAATGGGTTACTTCAGTTCTAGATTAAAAAAAACTAATCCACCTAAATATCAACTAAAGACAACAATTTTGAAATTATTTTCGGGGCTTGAATAAAATGTTATTAAAAGCAAAGAAAGCAGTTTCTGATATAAAAATAAATAACAATCATACATGTTTTGCTTGTTATAATGCATAGTTTTACTTCAGAACTAAATATATGATACAACAACAGAACAACAACATATGGTTCTAGCACATTTACAAAGAGTAAGAAAACTAATCCATGAAATCTGAAACTATGCAGTCTAACCACCAGTGGCAGGAAAGTAACAGCATCAATAACTGCTGTATATTCACTCCTAATTCATCCTTATTCATCCAACATTTAACAAGTGCCTGAAGTCTAGTATCTAATACTGCATTACTGAACATGAACTTAAGCACATGCTTAAAATTTGAAAAAAATTGGAAACTATATTTGAATAAGAAAATACCTCCATCTAGTGCATTTTAAAAGTATTTACATATGGATGCTTACTTTAATGTTAGCTTTTTAATAAGCTTTTATTTATTTTGGAAAATCCTTAGAGAAAAAGAGTATGCACCTCAAGTTTTCAATCAGCTGTGAAATCAAGAATAGTGTTTGCATACAACCTGACCTAGCACTTCATCAGACAACGAGAGAAAACAAAGGAGATTATAGTTGCCAGAGACTGTATGTGCCAATCCCCTCGCAAATCCTGTGCTTTCTGCAGCCACAGCATTGCTCTTGTGCACTGCCTGCAGCTCCGGGCTGGACAAAGCCCCAGCCAGCACCTGAATAGCGCGGGCAGCAACCGGCTGTACACACAGCTGCATTTCAGCACCTTTCCCTGCTACAGACAGGTGCTGTTGAGCCCCGGCAGCAAGGAGGTGGAAGAAAGGAGTGTTCTTGCAAATGGTGCATCGTTCTGCTCAGAGCTTGCTGCATAATATTTGCAGCACAAGGGAGGAATATCACAAGGTAATCCATCAGTGTTCTCAGGACTGAGCATGAAATTACCCTCCAGCTCTGCCAGCTTCTTCACTGCTTAATTCGCTCTTGTTCGGGGCACGAATTGCCGCTGTCTGCCCTCCTGCCACTCCCTCCAACTCTCCTGGAATCCCCCATTCTTCCCAGGGAAACGGCAGCCGCCAGCGGGGAGACAGAGCTGCCTCGCAGCAGTGCTGCTTTCCCAGTACAATGCTGCTATAAACCCTGCCTCGTACAGGGCCGGCCGTGGCAGAAAGGAACAAAGCCTAATCTGCACTCACAAAAAGGGACTACAAAAGCAAGGTGATATCCCAGTGTAATCACGAGCAACGGGCACTGGGGAAACAGATTCCTAATGCTGTAAGCCTTAAATGAGACACTGGACCACGCCATCTCCCTGTGTGGGAGTGGAATCATATTTTTCTGCTCTTAGGTTTTATTTCACCTGAATTTGTATCATTACAAAGTTCAAGGCTATCATATGGCAAAAAACAGTAACACAGTGCAGTACATGCTTATTAAACTCTGAGTTATTGCCTCACCTCAAAAACTGACTACTGACACAGGGGGATGCAATTATTTTTACAATGTTTTCATTCTTTTTTGAGGACTGCTTGGGTTTAGCTGCTTCAATCTGATGGTTTTTTTGGAAACCAACTTTTCGAGATACTACAAAATCCAACATTTTTTCTTTAAAAGTTTGCTTCATTCTGAACTGAGGGATTGAAATTTGTCTGTTTCACCATGCTCGTAGTGATGCAGCAGGCTGGTTGCTCAGACAATTTATACTTTGTTCACCTCCCAAAGTCTTTCTGAGGACTTTTGTTACTGGCCCTTTTTGACTTGCTGCCGAGACACAGTGGAACCTCATTAACCCAAGCCCCTGGGCATAATAGTTTAGGTTAATGAAGGTTTACAATACGGAAATGTGGTAGCTGCCAGTGGAAATGCTTAACAGTGGAAGGGCATTGGGTAAAGCTTCATCAACCAATTACTCAAGGACTAGTGAGCAGCTACAGCAGCGATATTTCTCCTTACATCAAAGTTGCTCTCCAGTGAGAGGTTCATAACCCAGAAAAGGACTCCCAGTCTGGCATTCAGATCAGCTCTAAAATGTACAGGCCAGCCCTAGTGTTTCTCACTGCAGGTACGTCATTCCTAGGGAAATCATTCTGTAGTCTGGTTGCTTGCAGGTGTCTGAGACACTTTGATTTTCTGCATTTCCTTCCTCAGTGCTCTTCTCCCAGCAGTTATCAAGCGCTGGTACAATGACAGTTTACAATCCTTTCAGATTGTGTTAAATGCTGGAGCTAAACTGGGCCATGGCACTTGCCAAACAATAAATGATGTATTTTGTTTTGAGGGAAGAACGAATTATTGGTTTAACAATTTATGTTGTCTTAAATGAAGAATACACTCCACTGAAAAGTGCTGCTTTGTTCTATATACCCACCAGACTTTCAGCACTATGCCAGCCTGCTTGACAAAGAAATGGTTGTGTGCTTGATCATAAGTAACAGTTTCCCTAAGAATTCCACTTAGGATGCTGATAATTAATTATTTCTACATATTGCAGTGATGCTAGAGCTATATTAATGTTGTTATAATTATATACTTGGTGTGAAACATGTAGTGCTCCTGGTGTTTGTCAAGATATACAGTTACTTGAAACAGCAGATTTCAAAATGAAAAACATTATTATTTATCACACGCACAAATACTACATTCCAGATAATGTTCCTTTAAAAGAGGCAATCCATCATGTTTCTCATTAGAGTGCAATTTGCTACATTTGCTACTGCCATTAAGTTATATATTACAGCAGGAGCAGGGTATTCCACTGAGAAACCTTCCTTTGGCTACAGTCCAAAGGATGCAGATTAGAACATTTTCAATTGGCTTTAGAATTTACTGTCCTGCAATTTCATCTGGACAAGCCTTTTTCCTAATCTTGTAATTGCCACGAGTCGTGGACGTGCGGAAGAGCTCTGATTACGCCTGAGCATATGGAGGGAGGAGCGGGACCCACCTGCCTGGGCAACACCGAAGCCGGGCGGACACTCCGTGTGCCTCAAGCAGAACTCGAGCTCCAGGTACCTGCCCGGGACGCACTCGCAGACGCGGTTCTGCGTGCTGGAGCACTCCTGCCTGACGAGCTGCAGCTCCTTGCAGACGGTGCTGCAGTACTGGCACTCCTCGTTGCTGTTCCACTCGTCGGCGTAGTACTGAGCCGGGCACGGGGCGCACTGCGTCGGGCTGCTGGCGCTGCAGTGCTGCTTCACGTAGCTCCCGGGAGGACACTGCTCACACAGCAGCTGCCGAGATGTCCCTGGGTCGTAGTGGAGATACTTGGGGGGAGAGTCATCCTGGATGGTCCACTTGACAGAAATGTCCAAGAACTAGCAACAGGAAAATAAAACATCACTTCCTTTTAGTTCCGGGGAGCACCATGATCACCAGGAAACCTGCACTTTAATGAGTTTATGAGTCTACGCATGTCACTATCTTCAAACAAATATTTGCATTAGAAATTTCCGAGATACTGACTAGCTTCCAGACTCTCCCACGTCTATCTTAGAATGGGAAAGTTCTATCATCTTTTCTAGCAAATCTTCCCGACCTAAGTGATTCCTTCCATAGATGTAGATCCTATTCTCCGATTTACACCCTTTTAATATGGGCAATGACCTTTTACTGCCTGGCACCAGAGAATTTGTCCAATGCACAGCAAAGGTGGGGATTGTGCACCTTTGTGTTCTTAATTATTGAGTACTTCAGATGCAAAAGAAATTGTGCCTGAGCATATGAATGTGACCAGTGCACTGCACTGTCACCACAGATACCTTTAAAGATGATTCCTTACACTATTTCTCTTACACTATTTTGTACCAGAAATTAATGGCTAGAACAATAGGGGTTACTTTTTAATGCGTTCCATTTAATTTTGCACTGACATGCAGAAGCTCTTGGGATGTAATGTGGCAGCTACATCAAAGCTGAAGACACAGCTTGAGACAGAGATAAAGAATGACACAGGTTGTAAAGGGCACGTTAAGGACTGAATTGCATGACCTGGAAGAGACCAGGCCAATGCTTTCATTTCCTACCTCAAACCACAGGCTCACAGCTGTGGTGAAAAGCTGGTTCAGTACCGGCATGTGCCATGACAGCTACAGTCCCCCTGCTTCCTACAACAGTCTGCTTTGCTGGTCTGATTGGAGACCTAGTGATCTGAGACACCCTGCCCTGCTGCAGAGACAACCTCCTTGTTTTGGCCTTATAATTGAAAATTTGGTTCAGTGATTCTACCACAAAAATAACTCTCGAGAACCACCCTGATCCCCACAGGGTCTACCAACAGCTCTCTCTCCTCACTGATAACCCAGCTCTGTCCCAACACTGCATGCATGGCTGCATGTGCCACTTCTCTTCCAAAACTTGTATATTTTATAAAGATGAAGTAAACTGGATCTGACTTTTTTTCTGTGTATCCAATAAAATTATAGATCTAACTGACTTGTCTTTGTTGCTATTTTAACCCCCGTCAGCTAATACAGTTGACAATTCCATTTCAAAAATGTATTTCCTCTTTTCCAAATGTCCCCAAAGTATAAGTGGAATTAACTTTTTTTTTTCCTTGAGATGCTTCATTTAACGGCCTCACTTCTGCCACATCATAGCACTTCTAAAGCCATAGTCTTATTAAGTTTGAAAAGGACAATTTAAAACTTCATCTGCGTTAACACAATTCAGAGTAAACAACATGTGATATGAGACGCTTAACTTAGGAACTCTGACTGCTTAAGCAAAACCTCTTAAATGCATTCTCCTGTTGCATGTATATGAGTCCACTTTTCATACAGCTACACTTAGGCTGAGGAATGAAATGCAGATAGTATGGATATTCCCTACAGCCTCTTGTAGCTATCCTTGACTAAGTCTCATAACTTATCCGATATCTAGAGGTGGAGATCTCACTTTTCTTGTGGTCTCAATGCACAATACCTTTCATTGTGAGAAATTCCTTATTAGTCTTTGAAGTTTGATGAACAACTCCATTTTCCTTAAATGACTGGATCTGTTTCATGTGATCTATTTAACAAAGAGGGTGCAGCACATTTTTTGAGAGTGAGTGGCTTTACATTGAGGAAAAATGCCCCCACCCTTGGTAAATCTACAGCTATGACTCTAGTAATAAGGAAGTCCTGGTAATCTCATTAATTGTTCATGTGAACAGTAAAGTTTTCTTCTATGGTTTTAATTCAGTAATAGATAATACAGCATCCCAGTGTCCAAGACTTGCATGGACACAGCATTCCCTTCACAGAACAGAACTGACTACAACATGTGGCACAGGCGCTACAAAGACAAGCATGAACGCGCACTTCACGCACATGTCTGTGAAAACCCAAGACAACTCCCAACAGAGGTGAAAATCTGACACTGAAAATTATTAGGGACAGCAACCAGTCATATGGGCAGCATGTCCTTGTGGAGAAACACCAGTATTCCTGCTCTGCAGTGCACAACTCCCCACAAATCCAGAGCTGGCACTGCAGAATCTGCTCCTCTGGCTTGTGCCTCTGCCCTTGGTGACACATTTTCACATAATGAACAGGTAGGTGAATCATTTCATACCTGTTAACTCTACTCTGCAACATGTAGGAGCAAGAATAACAAGATTTTATCTATTTTCCTTACTCAACTATTTACACTGGAAATCATGTATGAGACAAGTAAAGGGTTTTGCTGCAGGGGATGATTCAGCATTAAAATTAATTAGATTTCAGTATCAGGGTAGGAAGGCACAGGGGTTTGTAGGGAAAAATGGAGGCATTTGCTTCCTGAAGAACCCACAGCTGTGGGAAACAAGACAATAAAAATTGGAAATATTTCAACACAATTTGAGAGGAATTGATTTTAAAAATTGAGCAAAACAATACTTGAACTATATGCGTGTGAGACAAAGAGTTTTGTCCTTGGAAGAACCAATAACTACGAACTAGTAATGGCAACTAGAATATTATTAATCTAAATGAGCATAACCAAGCCCCATAATAATAGGATTAATAAATCAGAATGACAAAATGAACAGTCCTCCCAGTTATTTTTTTCTTCATGCTTTTAAAAGAAAAGCACATCACACTTGTTTCCCTTTCTTTCCCAGAAGCATACATTACGTAGCTGCAGTAATCCATTGATCAGTGGCTGAGCCACATGGATGCAGGATCCAACTATTTTATTTAGTAAAATATTATGACAAAAAGATTCTTCAAACTAAAGATATAAATGCAATGAATATCTCAGAATTTTACCACAACATTTTATACATAATTTTCACCACCAAGCTAGATTACCATTACTACTGTTTGACTACTATGAGCCTTTTAGCACAGCAAGCTGTGCAACTCACTGCCATGGGACACTGCAAACAGTCGAGTTCAAAATGTTCCCTGACATAGTCATGGATGAAAATAATAAAGGACTATTAAACATAAATATCACCTTTTCATCAAGAAATCCCAAATCAAAAATTGAATTCCCAAAAATAGTGATATTTTTCTGTCCTTTTCTTCCATCTCTTCTATGCATCAGGTATCAACCACTGCCATAGACAGCATATGGGTCTTTTTAGGACATTTTATTCTGGATTTTTTTTAGACCAAACATAGCCATTAGTATGTTGCTAAGTACATTCCTGTACCTCAATCCCCCAATACCACACTTCATAAGACTACTGTGGGTTACTTGATAATACTTAAGAAAAAAGATCTGCAAAATTGTCTTCTATGCAGGCTGAAAACACATAGGACACCTGAGTATTCTGAATATTGATATGCAACCTGAAAATCAGAAGTTATCTTTAAACCTACATCAAGTGCCAAAGTAAAGTCAATCTGTTTTTCAGATATTTTGCAAGAATTCAGTAGTAATGGTGGAAGATAATGAAATGGAATTTTCACTAGGTTTACTGCAGCAACTTGGCACAAACAGAATGGAAAGACTCTTTTGTCCCCCACTTCACAGAGTGAGCTGGAGGGGAACACCACTAAATTGTCCTTTTTCCTGGCCTAACACACACTGAGTTTGTGCTTACATTAGGAATTTGCATCACCTGTTACAGCAAATTTGCAGAGCAAAACAGATGGTGCTGAGCACCTGACATCCACATTATGTATTATTCTGAGGGGATATTTTGGACTGACTTCAATCTGCTCTCATGGACAAGCATGCATTAGTGGTTACAGTGCATCTGGTGTGTCTCTGGGGTCCATCTCTAGATTTACTTTCATCAGTTCAGTTTACTTTGGTAAATCCACTTTGTGCACTCCAGGGCTGCTCTGATGTGGAAACTAAAATACAGTAAATAAGGATGGTCAGGAGAGGCCCTTCAAAAGCAGATTCCTAAGACAAATTAAAATGGTATTTAAATGCATTTTATGTCATTCCTGACATTTCCTCTCCTAAACTATGCTGTGACCAACTTGATAGCAGTTTCTTAGCTAAACAAAACCTCTGATTGATCTGAATGTCCATATTTAAAGGTGGTCTACATACTAAGCACCTGAATGTCTTCTGCAAGAAACAGCACTATTTGAGCACAGGAAAGTGCCATGATCAGAACTTAATAGTTCTGAGCAGTGGTCTCCCCAAAAGCTTCATAGAAAGCAAGATTTCTTCCATAATCATGCTGGCACTGGCCTGTTGTGCTCTTGTTGGAAAAGATCTCATGTGCTAATTTGAAAGAAGGAAGAAATTACAAGTCCGGATTCAGTCTACTGGAATCAGAAGTAGGGACAATGAGTATGTTCATCCTATAACCTTTAAGAAACCAAAGCTCACCTCCATCAGTGCTGCACATGACAAAATTATGGATTTGTCATTCAGAAGATTGTGTAAAATTCTGTTAATCCTTGTTTAGGAAAGGTTAATTCACTAGGAAGCAGTACAGAGAAGGGTTAGAAGGAAATGGAGAGCTTCTTGGAGAGGATCTGGACTTTTTCAATAGCTTGGAAAGTCACAAGAGAAGCCACGGATTCAGTACAGACAGACAGTGAACTCAGAGAGAAGAACTTTCTCCATTAAAGGATAATGCTGGCAAATGAAAAGGGGATTCTCTTGTCAGTGGAAGATTAGGAACAGCCTTTCACTGAGAAGCAGGTGTAAGAAACCCATGTGTCATAAATATAGCTCTCAATGCCCTTCTGAAAGCAAATATGACATTTGGTTTCCTGGAAGAGATGGCAAATGGACTGAAGAGATCCAGGCAGTTTCAGTTTTAAACCCTCAGCTAATTGTTCATATGCCAGCAGTAAGGGAAGAAAATAATGCTCTGTATCTTTTTCATCTGGGCAAATTAATTGTTAGTGTGATTCATTTGTAAACAGTTTTTCTAGGGTTAGTGAAATGCAAGGCTCAATTTAAAAAAAAAAATTCCAAAGGTTAGGTTTTTTTTTGTTCTAGGAGTATGAAATGCTATCAATAACAAAATTGTTACAGCAAAAGAAAACCAGAACAAAACCTAATATCTTTAACTACATCTAACAACCTATTGGGTGAAACTGAGTTCTAGTGTCATGGGCTCACTTCTAAAAAGAACTCAATCTTCCTCCATCTCCCTGGGGAAAATCCCCACTCTCAGGATGGCTGTCTCAGTGTGAGGAATTGGGATGAACTGTAAGTGTTGAAATATAAGTCTAGTGTAAGTCCGTGTGATGCAAGTAAGTACTGAGAACTTCTTCAAGATGAATTACCCAAGGTTAGACAGCAGCTCTTTCACTGTGTCACTCAGCACATTAGGCCTGAAGCTATATTTCTCCATCCCATCCTCATGTC
This sequence comes from Buphagus erythrorhynchus, assembly GCA_013400855.1. Classification (NCBI taxonomy): domain Eukaryota; kingdom Metazoa; phylum Chordata; class Aves; order Passeriformes; family Sturnidae; genus Buphagus; species Buphagus erythrorhynchus. The sequence continues at coordinate 23,112 of VZTT01010411.1, read as the reverse complement.
AGCATATACAATGCTAAGATAAAAGGCCTGTGCAGTCCATTTGTTTGATTCGTTAGAAGATCCTTTTGAAAGAGAAATAATGTGGTAGTAAAATTTCATTTCAGATATTGGGCATAAAAAAATACACGCCCTTTTCTTTCATCTTTAAATGTAAGGCAAAGAACTGCTTGATTTCTCTTGTTGAATTAAAATGAACTAGAAGACAAAGCACATGAAGTAAAAATCCTTCAAGCATCATCCCTTTAAATCACTGCTTTGTTGCAGAAAAGAGAGTGGCTTTTCAGCATATGAAAATATTATTATATAGCTTGGCTTTGTGGTTTTGGGTTGCAGACCAAAGGAGAATGTTTAATTTGCTGAGAAAGATAAATCTGTTTCTGTTTTGCATTCCACAAGTATTCCAAAGCATATTTTCTTGTGTGATAAATAATCGTTCAAGACATCTGTCAGATTGCTCCCAGTGTTTGCATTGGGTTCAAAGTAAAACCTCACAACTCTCCTACTTTGCCTTCTACACAAAGTATTTGGACAAAGCAAAGGCAAGAGGCCTTCACATATCCTCAGCCCTTAGGCAGAATTCCCAGAATTCCTCACTGAAATCATGCACAGGCCCAGAGAAATCCCACTGGCAAAATACAGCACTGGATGATATTATCAAGGTCGTCCTCAACAATAACTTGTATCTCAGATCCAGTATTTGATAATGCCATGCTAGATCAGATCTACATCCACCTATTGAAAATTACCATTGTGAAGTACTTGTCATCCTGGGAGAAATTACTCTCATCTTGCTCTCATCTTTCTCATCTTGCTGTTCTGGAGGCCCATGTAACCACCAGATTTAACCTCTTTGGGCCAGCAGCTCTGCAGCAGTGCTGACCCCTGGGCTGCTGCAGGCTCACGAGAGCACTGCCCAGGCAAAGGACCTTTCTGCAGACCACGGCCAAGTGCCAGGTACACAATGAAATCTAACATAGAGTCACCTTCACTGGTTTGAGTTGAGCTTATAAAGCTCTTCCACCATTCTACCAACTGCTTCATTGTAATCCACTCACTTTGGACATAACAGGACCGACTTCTGTTTGGAAGACACTATAAAGTGGAGTTGTTTTACATAAGGAATTATAAAGTGTTGTTTTACATAAGGAGTTCAACTGATGACTCTGTTGAGTGATCTGTAGTCAAAACTGAGGCTGTGAAACACTTTCTTCATTTCTCTGTAAAGCAGTATGTCAAAAAGTCAAGTCTTGTAGAGACTTCTTGAGGCACCATTAGTTGACATTCACAAAGCAATTTAGGGGTCTAAACTACTGTTTCATTTTCAGTGGTAGGATAATGAAATTCAGCTGACGAGCAGTTTTAGATCTTATCAAAGAAGTGCTAAATTGAAAGTCTTCATTTACATGAGTTACATTTGCCTTGAAACTTTTAGAGGGAAAAAGCAGGGAAAACTAGCTAGATACTTTCCAAAGTATGTGTCTTACATTTTGGAATGTTATTCACCAGACTGACAGCAAGATTTAAAGCTAACCTAAACCTGGGGTGTTCCCACTGTATCTACAGTCTGCCGTTGCACTGACAGAATTACTAACAGCTGATTGCTAGCTGGAAAATGTATGTCCAGTACTATGTGCAAACAGGTGTTTTTACAGAAGGAACAAAATTAAGTTTTCCATGAGATTTGAACAGTGGGTGTTGCTTCAATTGTGACAATATCTTTTAAAAATTCTTCTGGTAACCTTAGTGTTTTATTTTTAACCAAGACACATGCAGACAGACAGAAAGAAAGTCAGACAGAAAGATAACTCCTACCCTCACGGGCTGCAAAGCCACTGCTGCCTACACACAGCAAACCCAACAGGCAGGCCAGAAAAAGAATGCCACATGTGCCCAGAGATCCAAAATAGAGAAAGGTCAAGTATATAAGGGTCAAGATAGTTACGTGACAAATAATGAGATTCAGCTCTGGGGAATTTCTTTCCATTCAGTCCAATTTCATAATGTTTGTAAGCAGCTTTAGTGTTCCAAGCAAACAACACAAACATAAGTGCACCGCCACAGCAGTATAACCTTTCCGAAATCTTAGCAAAGAGGCCAAGGCTCAAAGTACATCATGCCCCAAAAGTCTCTTTAGATACAATGTCTCCAAACTAGGCTCCAAGGTATGCGAGCCAAACACACAGAATTTTGAACTGCAGTTGTGCCTCCTAAAAGGGTTGTTATGAAACAGATACTAGAGGTACTTTTCTGAGCTCTAGCACATCTGACAGTACTTAAACTTCACTAATTTTACTTAAATTTCACAGTAATTTTAAATAAATTGAATAAAATAATAATACTAATAATAATAATAATAATAATGCAGTTGAATTATGATCTCTTTGGTATGTACTGTCACCAATGTATTTCCGCTCCAAGATTCATCTGCCAGAGGATTATGCTGAACTTCACCAAATGCTATTACTTTGTGGGAGAACACAAACAGGCACATTGCATTTAATCAAAATCAAAATCCTGATGTGATTATTTTATGACAGCCACAGATAAGAAGCTAGGTTAATAACCAGATATTGCTGAAATTTCCAGATTAACTTCCTGTGATTTCATATTGACAAAGCAGGCACAACATCAGACATGGGATGAAAAAGTTGTCCTGCATTTCAATCTGCTGACCACAAGCCTGACAAATTTTGCTTCCCTTGCACCATTAATTACTTTGGGTTTGTTTCTCAAAAAGCCCTTTCAGAAAGTTGTACAGAGAGTAATAAACATGCATTACTCATCAGATCCTGGAAATCTCGTTGCATTTATAAAAAGCTTTCAGAATAAATGGATCTCAGTTCTAATGCTCTGCCACAACATTAATGCCGTTGTACTCACCAAAACAACCCAGAAGCAAGTTACCGTGCTGGCAAAAGCAAAAGCCTGATCTGAATATTATTTTTTAATGTTTTTCTTTGAAAGTTTCCTTATGCAAAAGATGAAGAGTCTTCAAATAGATGTTATATAGGATCTGTCTGTAGGCAGGTTTTAATTAAACTGAACTCATATACAATTCCATATGACTAAACTGATTAAATAACATTTTGAAAGATTTATTGCACTGCTAACATCTCTAAATTTGCATCTGGAAGTATCTTACTAAATCATTAAGTAAACAAAATCTTATTAAAGCAGGGGCTTATACCAGGTTTAATAACCCAACTTCGTCTATAATAGCTACTGACACAGCTACTAATTCATCACTTTCTTGCATATGAAGCTGAATTTTCTAAGCCAAGACAAGAACCACACACTTGCGGGGATTTTTTTGGGGAGTTCACAGTGGTTTTCCTGGCTAAGAAAGCCAGCCCAGTACCTGAGATACCAAGAGTGCCACTGCAGCAGAGATTAGAGGCAGGCTGGGAGGAAGCTTTTGTAAATCAGAAACAAATATTCCAGCCTACAGCTTCTAAATTTATTACTCGATACAGGGTTTTGCTTCAGACCAGTATGATGAGGCCTTACAAAAGAAGGGAGGAAGTCAGGAAGAAAAAAAAAAAAAAGGCAAAATAAAAGCAAATCATGCCACTACCTTGAGAATGGTATGAAAATCCCTGCTGTCTCCCTGGAGCTTGACGTGTCCATCACATTCCAAACTCACCAGGAAAGTTTGGAGAGATGAAACAAAAAAGGGTTTACCAAGAAAACGGAGAGAAGACAAAGCAACCCACAAAGAAACAAACAACCCCCCAAAAACCCCAAACCCAAAACAAAAACCCCAGAAGAAAAGCCGTGTGTCTCTCCAGGCAGATGTCTGAAGCTGCAGTGCATCCCAGAGCCTATCTACCTCTGCGAAGGGACTCACCACAAGCGTGCAGCACAGGAACTTGTTCATTGTGGTCGGTGGAAGAAACCTCAGCGCGCTGGGAATCAGGCAGAGAGTCAGCGCCAGGCTCCAGCAGCTGCTTACATTCCCAACATTAAAGACACGATATATATATAGTCCCGGTGTAACAGGAAGCTTGGGCTCAGCTTTGATCACACATTCCCTGCCATGACCAAACTTTTCTCTCGTGCACTCCCCCTCACCTCCCCCCCCCCCCCCCCCCCCCCCCCCTCCCCCCTCTCCTTCTTTTCTTTTTTTTTTTTTTCTTTTGCTTTTTTTTTTTTTTTTAAGGAACCTGTAAAACTTGGTGACTTAATGGAACCCTTTGAGCGCCGTAACCACAGACTGGAAAATGCAGGAGGGAGTGTCAGGGGCTGGCCAGGGGAGGGTTTAATTGCTCTGTCTGGCTGTCTGGCTGTGCCGCCCCGCGCTCCCTCTGCAGCGGGCCCGGAGGGGACACTCCGGGGAGGGGACACTCCGGCCTCTTGGCTCGGCTTCCCGGGGGCTCCCAGCAGCGGGGCCGGCTGGCAGCGAAGGCCGGGGCGGGGAAGCTCAGGAGAAGGAGGGTCCCCGTTCGCTGCCGTTCCCTGCTGAGGCAGGAATGCGAGGGACGGCGCCCGGCTCTCGCCGAGGCTGCGGGCCCCGCCGGCCTGCAGCGGCCTGAGGGGCTCGGCCCGGGGCCCGTGCTGTGATTTCCCAGCCACAGTCGTGGCTTCAGCGTGCTCCTGCCCACAGGAGAAACCCCACTCAGGCGGCTGTTCTTTCTTAGCCCCAAGTTTAAGTTAGGGCATTTTTCGAAAGCCCTGAAGATCAAACCCTGCTGTTCGTGTTTCCAGGGATCGCTCCGAGGGCTCCATGGAAGCCCCGCGGAACCTGAGTGTGCCAGGTGTGAAGCAGAGGAAAGGCACAGGGAAAGGATTTCTTTTCCCAACCTGCAGATAGTTATAAAGGATTATGGGAGCCCGTGGGATCCTGGGGTAGAAGCCAAGCCTGATGTGCCTCCAGATTTCACAGATGGTTTTCTCTCCCTTTCCGCAGGCCAGACTAAAACCTCAGCTCTGGATATCCCAGCTCTTGAAGCATTTGAAACTGGGGCCCCTGTTGGCACTGGGCTGTGCAGTTTTACCCCTTTGAGTCACAAGGCTGAGCAGGATTGGCAAGAGTTAGGTGGAAAAAGCCTGCATATTATTTCATAAAAAATCAGCTACACTGTCTGGAAACCATCATCTTCAAGGACAGCCTCACACGTGTCTCCTTACAAATCCATAGCCATTTGAACATGCATCAAGCATAACCTAAGACTGAAATGGATGCTGGTTACACTTGTCAGGATGATAAAAATTCAAGATACTTGAATTAGTGGTAAATTCTCTGTAAGAAGTGATGTGAAAACTGGCACAGAAGGCCTACCACCCAAAGGAGCATTGCTGATACTTGATGGGTAGTAGCCACCACTTGATTGGTATTGTACCTGGAATGAATGATGCAAATTTTTCTGTAAACTTTTCAGAACTTTTTAGTACTTTAGCATTTATTCGTAAATATATTTATGAATGTACTGCCCAGAGAACAGCACAGTACTGCCAATAGATTCATTTTTCCTGTATATTCCTGCATTTTCATTGTGGGGGAGTGGGAAGAATTGTTCCTGACATGGGCATCTTTGAGCATGTCAGGATAGCTATGTGTGAATATGGTATTCTCCATACCAGGACCAACTTCAAGTGTCAACCATAATGCTACAGCAATTCCATCAGCAGAAGTTATTAAGTTCATAAGCAAAAATTTAAACTAAACTACTTTCATCCTCTCAAAGGCCAAGAGCTGGACATGGCACTGTGTCTCTTCTGATTGGAAGCAGCTCCAGTGTCAAGTCAGGGGATCCTGGGAGGTAGGTGAGGCTGATTGCTTTCATCTCAGATACAGCAGAAAGAAAAGCAACAAATGCATAGCAAGCTCCCTGTGGTTAATTAACACTGTTAACTGAATTTCAATGGGCTTTGGATGGGGCTATGTTTTCTCATTGCTGGTACTAGCCATAAATGCCCAACACCTGTCTCTGTAGGGAAATAAAACTATAGCTCATAAGCCTATTTAAACAGGTTAATGTGTATGGACAATAGTGTTAATATCAGAATTTTCTAGAGATGGAAATATTTTATGCAATTAACCAGACCAGAAAACAAATTAGAAAATCATTAAAATTCTTTAGCTGAAAATGTTGCTGTTGTTAAGAAGTGGGATCTTCTTCAACAGAACTATTTTGTATATATTTTTGTTCAGAATTAGATATGCTGACTTCTCTGATGAAAAGACATTTTTTCTCCCTAAGCAGTGAAAAAACTGACAGGTTAATGAGAAGGAAACAGATCCACCTCAAGCTCATTCAGCAAATGGAAGGGGGGCAAGGTGTATCTGTTTCAATGATGACAGCATGTTGGGACAGCTGCTGAGGAGACCATCATCGTAACCATACATAAACATGAAAGTCTCAACTATCTAATCTCAATGGAGTCTGTAGAGCTGGCTGTGGATTTTAGAAGAGAACTATATGCTTGTACTTAGCATGTTTGATCCTGAAATCACACATACACAATAAATACAGGATCCCACACTGCCATTTTCTGTGTCACTTTCCAAAGAAGAACTGCGCTTTAACAAGGTTTAAACTGCAGTTTGGTTGTTTTCACAAGTGTTTTACAGTGTTGCCACTTTGCCTTTGGGAATTAGTTAAGATGTGCTTTTGCAGAGCATAGAATCATAGGACAAGGCAGTAAACCCTGTAATAAACTCTTGTCCATGCTACAAGAAAGTTGTTCTCAGCAGTGTTTAAAAGAACCATGTTTGTGACTACATGCCATAAGAGACAAGGGACACAGCCTGAAATTATTTTTTAAAAGTTAAGTGCCTTCAAGTATTCATTATTCATAGTGTAGTTTACTAACTGTCATAGGAAAAGAAACTAAAAAATCAGGTTTTCTTCTTTCACTAACAAATCTGTGTTGAGTATTACAGATGTTAAGTACTCCATTCCATTCCATGTTACAGGAGTACAACTAGCTTATTTTAAGTCATTAGTTAAAAGTGATACAGAAACAGCTCTCTAGTTAACAGAAATGGTTCACTGCAACTTGTAACAGTACATAAGACTGGAGAAAAAGGACAACTTGCATTGGGCAGACTGAAGATTACCAACACTGCATTGCTTTCAGTCTGCAGTGATGTGCTTTTGCTAGGACATCAACTTATTGATTCACTAGTAGTCATATTTCCAGACAGGTATTTATCTTTCCCTGGTTTTTATCCTCACTATTTGTATTGCTGTCCTGGATGTTATTATTGTTGTAAACTATTTTTGTTCCCATGCATCATTGTAATCACCAGGTCTATAAATGGCTTTGCTCTTCCAGCCTGTCTGATATCTGGAAAAATTCACAAGTCCCAACCAGTGAGTCGGTGCTGGCAGGTGAACACTGCCTCACTGAGTCATCTCAATATATCAGTGTGATGTTTACTGAGCCCAAGCAACAAACAGTGGGAAGACTGTGGCTTCAGGCTTGGGACTTAGAGTTCACCACATGTTGCATTTAGAGAACACTCAGAGACTCGTCATTAAGAGATTTATGTCAAACTAAGGGGAAGAGGAATCTCAAAAAGATCGATTGGCTCTGAAAGCAAACATATTAGTAGCTGCAAGAGGGCAACAATCTGGCATTCTACCATGCTATTACAGCTGTCTCTTGGAAGTGAATCTCTCTCTTTAAATTGTAAGAGCTGATGATCTGTACTGAGAACACTTTGAAAATGGAGGCTTAAAGAAAACTGTTCATCTGCAGGCAGTGTGGTGGTGCAGGTAGCAGGAAAGTATGTCTCAGATTTGACCTGATTTCTGCAGCTATTGCCCCATCATTTTTCTCTCATATGTCTCAGAAACCTCGGGGTAAAGATTTCATGCCAGTATGTAGTGAAGAAAGAGAAAAGGTATTTCGCTAATAATGTTGTCAAGAGAAAGCTTATAACTACATGATTATCTTTGTTTTAACTGTATGGCTTGTTTTATCTTGTAAGTGAATTTGCCTTTTTTTTTTGGTTTTTTGGTTTTCTTTGAGACTTTGGCTTGTTTTGTAAATCTGAGGCATATACATGGGGCTAATATACAAAAAGGAAAATCCCACTTGTCAAACCGTGTCCAGAGAAGGAAATTTTCCTATCAAAACAGAACTTGATTTGGATTATAGGATTTGAAGGTTGCAATGAAGGAACTGGAAAATGAGGTCAAAAAAGATGTATAGCATTACCAGCCATTAAAAAAAAAGAAAAAAAATTAAATAGACATATCTTCTCCAATTTCAAAGTGAGGAAGGACATATATTCTTTGTTGTTTGGGCTTGTCTACCTAGGGAATTAAGTCAGCTTGTGAATTTGAAGAATGCTGGTTCCCTGTGTGGACACCCTTTGCTGGTAAATGATGTTATCTTTCTAGTTCCCTTTCGAGGTGGATTGACACCATGTAATTCAGCAGGATTTGTGAATGTTTCATGTTGTATGAACAATTTGAACTGGGTAAGATCAGATTCCTACCTTTTAGATGACTGTAATTCAGGGTAAGCCCCTCTTTTTGTATAGGGGCCCAAACTGCTGCACTGTAAATTTATATCCCGGCCTGCTTCACAGTCACTCCAACCTACAGGCAAACCAGCATGAGCATAAGGAATGCTGAAGAGCTTTGAACTGAAAAATGACCACTTTATTTAGCCATTTCTGCCCTTGCCATTTTTGGCCTTGAATTTTTTCCTAACTTAATCTCTGTGACATCAGGAGGTTTGAGACAATGATTCAGATCCTTCAAGTACTCAGAAACCTTTGAAGTTTTCTGAAAAACTCAGTTGTAAACCCCATTTGATAAGAAGGAATTCATTGTTCCCAGAACCAACATTTCCAGTTAACACCAGTACTCCAAAAGAGAAAGAGACAGCACATATTTTACCGAAAGCTGTGGAAACTGGAACTGAAACAAGACAAGCTTTAGCCAGTAAGATTTTCTGGCTAACAGGTTTTTCTTTTTTGTCTCTACTAATTTGCTTGCTACTCTGTAATTGAAGGTCACTGGTTAAGGAAAATGGTCCTCTTAGCTCATGAGGAACATCTGCAATTTCATTGCTTTCAGTCTGACTTCATTGTGTATATTTGGGCAGTATTAACATGGCACCAAGTTTCCCTCCTTCTGGTTTTCCACATACGCAGGATTGTCAGGCCAGAAATGATGCCACTTTCGGCCTTCAATGAATTTTGCATGGAGATCTGAGGTTTTTTTGCTACATGTTCTGAGTTCAAATATCTCAGATACTGGGTTCATTCAACTGTGAACCAGCTATTACCTTGTGCAGCTTGATGGACAGCCTGTATAATTTACATCTGAATGGTTTCACCACCTGTGGGTTGCTAGGCTCTCCCCTTTCAACCAGGAAAGTAGTTAAAGGCAGTTGTCATCTGTGAGGCGAAGCTGGCTGCTCCTGGACACAGGGCCGTGGCTGCTTCTTGTGGCAGTAAACATCTACAGTACAGCAGGGGCTTTCAATGCTGAACAATCTGAAATACAGGTGAGGTAAGAGACTGGAACCTCAAGTGTAGACTTTGCTGAGGTTGGACAGAAAAGCCACTGAGAGAGAGTACAGTCTTTTAAAGGAATTAAACAAAATAAGAATATTTGGTATAAAAGCAGTATCTTTCAGCTGCAAATACCAAACAATCTGCCTGACAATTCTATGAGTTACATAGATACGTAGATAACATTTACAAATACAGTGATTTCAGACACAGAGCAGTGCTTTTCTCCTTATTTATAGAAAGTTACTGGCTTTGCTGTCTGTCGTATCAATGCCATGCTGTTTTGAATTTCTCCAACAGCCTTTCCTTTTCCCACTGAACTGAGTTAAAGCATTTTGTCCACACCTTTGAGAGTGACATAGTCCTTTCCCTTACTATTTGTCTTTATGTCTCTTTTCATGTGGCTCCTGTTTCCTTTCCCATGCCGAGGCCAGCCTCAGCTTGCCCATTTTCCCCAACCACGTCTATGTCTTCATCATTCATAGATCACCCTTCTTGAATGAATACTGAAGACTCTTTACTTATTACTCTACCAACCCTTTCTGGCTGGGAGCAATGAATGTTTGATGGGCAGGCATAAGTGTATGCAATATATGTATAATATATGTGTGTATACATATTACAAAAAATGTATGTACTTGTCTACCTTCTACTTGCTGTACTTTTAAAAACATTCTAAAATTTCTTATGTATGCTGCCTTCCTCAGTCAGGTTGCACAGCATACCCACAGATACCCCCCATTTACAACTATACACAGAAACAATCACAATAAAGTAACAAAATCAATAATGAGTACCCAATATTTCCTCCCCAAAACTGCCATTAGAATTTATTTGAAATTCCTTGTACATTGTCAGCTCTGCAGCCTCTGGCTTCAAAGGAAGTGAGTGCAGTGGTGCAAGCCAAGAAAAAAAGGAGGAACCTTTGTGAAGTAACACAGAAGGAATATGCAATTTGTGGATGATGGCAAAAGTCACTGGGAAAGCTTGCCATGTCCCTGCAGAAATAGCACATGCTCATGGACTAAATGCTCTGAAGCACCTTTTAGGTAATTTTGTTTGTGGCCAGACTTCAAGCATAATAAAGCTTTTGTTCTTTTTTTGGCAGAGAAGGTTGAAAACCAAAAACAGGAGAGAGGAGGAGATGGAAGGAATTTCAGACTCCTCAGGAGAAGCATTCCAGCTGGTGTGGACTGTGCTACATCCTTCCTGGATGCTGCAGTGCATTCCTTTGTTTCCTCTGACCAGACATTTTCTTTTGTTTAGTCCATCAGTGCCCTGCAAAGTATGTTGTACCTCCTCAGAAATGCAGAATGCATTGCACAGTCTTTATCTTCCAGCTCTGAAGTTTCCCCAGATTTAGCATTTTTAACACATGCTGCTCTTTACTCACTGTATTGAAAGAACTATTAATTATTGGTTTTAATTTCTCTTATTCAGCACTGAGAAGTGAGCTAAATTAAGCTTTGGTGGAAGCCAAACTAACTGTCAACTTCATGCATATTTATTTTTCATCACTATAAATGCAGCAGGGAGAGCAGCAGCACAGATTCCAGGGCTTCACCCAGCAGGGACAAGGACTTTTAAAGAGATTGCCCAGAGTCAGTGATTATTGTCCACAAGGGAACACACTTATTTAAAGATTTTACATCTACCATACTGTGCCTCAGGTAGCACTGGGAGTTCACTGTGTCGTGCAATGTGAATTTTAAACACTGGACTTCTCTGTGTGTTGTGTGTGTATGTGTGTGTAAGATGCACCTCTTCCCTGAATCCACCTTTATTCATACCTCCAAAAATGTATAAACTTCCCTCTCAGCTTTCTTCTAAGCTTGTCCTCTCCTAGTGGGATTTTGCTTTTGAAGCTTACCCTTACCTTTCTAGCCTCTGCCTTTCTTT
>VZTT01010408.1:4854-16812 GCA_013400855.1 Buphagus erythrorhynchus | reverse complement strand
AAGCCAGGGGGCTGAGACTTCATAGCCTGGGGCTGTGGTTGGACAATTGACCCCAATGTGTGGATGAACCAAAACTTATAAAAGTGTAAAAACTCGTGACTGGGATCCATCTTGGATTGGACTTGGGTGTAGCCCTGGGCAGGCTCTTGCACTGCCCAAGGTGTATCCTTTCAATAAATACCTATTTTATTCCTTTTGCTCTGCCTAGTCTGTTCCAGGTCAGCCTTTCCAGGCACCAGGTTCAGCTGCTTGTTCTACTGTGGTAGAGTTGGTTCCTCAGCCATAGAGTGTTCTCATTTGAACAAAGGCAGCTCAGATGGCTATAGGTGTGCATTCTCCAACTTCTTCTGATGCAGTCTCCTCTCTGCTTGTGTACTTGATGGAAAAATTGGGGGAACAATGTATTGCATGCCAGCATATCTTTGAGTTTCCTTTCCTGGAGTTGGTTCTCAGCTTTAAAAGGTCTCAGAGATCAATATGTTTATTTCATAGCAATACTTGAGGAAGAGAATTCAGCTCTTTGTGAGAGAGGATTTACAACTCATGTAGTGCCTGGGCAGTGGAATTGCAAAATTGAAACTATTGTCTGACAAACAAAGGGATAAGCCCAATTTAAAATAGGGGATTTATGCTTGTCCAGCTGTGCATCTACTTTAGGGCTACCAGTACCCTGTCAAGTAGCTGGCTTCTTAATGATTTGAAAGATGCTTTCATGGTAGGAATTGCACTGTAAGTGTCCTATTTTTCAATATGTACAAACAGCTTATACAATTTTTATCTTTATTTCATAAACAAGATAACTTCTTTTAAAACAAACAAACACTGTTACTTTTTGAAGTAAGGTCTAGTCATGACGATGAAAATCCCTCTGAATGATGCTGGAATGGAATTGTAATATAAAAATTCTCGCTTTTACTGCCAATTCCCTTGAGTTTTAGCAGCCCTTCAATACCCTCAAAAATCAGCCCAGCCCCACGTAGTTCAGGACCCCATCTTGGGTGATAGAACTTACCAGAGCAGAATCTAATGCTTGTATAGTGTTGGAATCATGTATGGTGTAATGTAGGAACTGTAGGTGAGAGGTTGAAGATCAGGTCTGTTTACAAATAAAAATTCCAGAGCTTTTTTGTCTTTCCTGTGCTGGTAAGGAGCAGAAAAAAATGTACTGTATGAGCAGCAGGTGAGAGTGTGAAACATCCTCATTCACTGTTCAGGTGGACTTAGTCTGCCAATGGGGATGTGTAATAAAAGTCCTGCATGCAGGATGCAGTACGTACACAAAGACTAACTTTTTATCTGGTAGTGTCTGCGCAGAAATATACTTGGAGGTAGAAAAAAGATCCAATGCTGTTCTGTCTCATCTCCCTCTTTTTTTGTGCAGCAAGTCTGAACAACCATACATTTGGCAAAGGTGTAATGTTTCAAAGAGTTCTGCTTAGTTACTGGGCCAGCCTCTGGTATATTTGGGACGTGGCTTTATTTATTTATCTATCATACCCAGGTCTGTCCTGTGGTTCTGGTCTCTATTAGGGAAGGAATAGTAAAGTCCTCCTAGCTCAGGAAGTTGAAACTGTGTGGTTGCTTTATACAAGATTTAGCCTATAAAAGAAGGGACAAATGTTTTCTGTACCTGTTTCCATCACCTGTTCCCTCCTTGTCCCTTCTGTGTCCATCTCCTACCACCTACCTTTTTTTTTTGTTTTGTTTTGTTTTTTGTTTTTGTTTGTTTTGCTGTCAGAGGCAGTTTACCTGTGGCTTGATGCCAGTCAGTAATGAACAAAATGAAAACCCTCAAATGTGTTTGCAAATGCACATGAAGGCTGGCTGATGCTGTGCTATCTATGTGATTTATACTGGTGCCCATGAAACTTGATCTGGTTGGGTGCCTATTTTTATTTTATGTGGTTTTGTCTGTGGGTTTTGTGACCAACTCCAGAGCATTAATTTAAAGGAAACCTTATAACTGGCAATGTAAAATAGAACAATTTTCCAAAGTTGTAGTTGAAATAGAGAATGAATGAATGGAGTTAGTATCTTGTGTCAAAAGTATTGTCTTACAAGATTCATAAGCACTGAACTTAAAGAAAGACTTTTGCCCAGCCTCACTGGGTCAACAGCATTGAGTTGATGGGTGTGGCTGGCTGTTTCCTTCAGTCCTGGGTAGACACAGCAGCGGTTCATATCCTCACTGGGGGAATCAGGAGCAGTGAAGGCTTCCCCTGATTATCAGCAGTTCCAGCAGCACACTGTAAGAAAGCCTTTTTTTTCTGGTCCCTTGGTACCTGACATCTGTGTGTTTTTCCACGTGTAACTTTTGTACGGGGTCGTGTGCCAGTGCTGGGGATAAACACTGCTGGTTTTGAGATGCTTTGTGGGCATGAGTAAATTGTGCAGTTTTCATTTGCTGTAGCTCATAGAAACCAGACTTGCAGGTGTGTTTCCAGACTTGAGGAACAAGGCAGCAGGTACTTCTCAGCGTCTGTATTCTATAGACTTGCTGCTCTGTCTGCAAAGCACCAAGGGCACCTGTGGCACTGCATGCAGAACAACTGCAGCATAGAAACCCCTTTGTAAATGAAATTCCATGCCTCACACAGTTGCTTGTACTGAGGAAGTATTAGGGATAGCTAACTAGGAAAGAAAAATTGTTCCTTGTTATATTTGTATGTCCTGCCAAGCAGGGTTCTGCATATAAACAAGCATTACGGCATAATTACAAGATGCATGGAAATTTTGAAAATATATTATGCTGTTCTTTATTGCATCAAAGTATTAGCAATTTTTTTGCTATTGCTATCTTTCACATAGAACATTTCAATTAGTTTTTTTTTTAAGTTTTATGCATAGTCCAGAGAAGAAGTCTGCTTAAGAACTCCCTGCAGTTATCAATACTCACCCATTTTATTTTGGCAGTGGTGACTAATGCTTTTGCTTACTTGCCTATACAGTGCTTAAGCAAAGGCCAGGGTTTAATTAAGATTCTAAGTCTTATCTTAATATGCATAATTCAATAATTATTAAAATTATTTCCTTCCTGCCTCATCTATTTTTTATTGTAATTCACACTTAATAATTTGAGAGGTTGAGAGCTGTTGGCAGAAATTCAGTGTTTACATGGGTTAATTTACTGGTTTATTACTGGTCTGTGAATTGCAGTTGTCAGTTCTGCCCCTTCTATGGTGAATTTATAGTCAAAATAAAAAAATTAATACCAAATTACCAGCATAGATATTAAAAAAATCAATGAGATGATACAACATAAAGAGTAGTATTAGGTCACCAAGTGACTGGATAGGCCAACCAGAATTAAATAAAAGTATTATGGGAGAGGGTGTTGAAGTAGTATGTCAAGTCCTTACAAAACATGTTATTTTGTGTAGAAAGAGGTGGATATTTTTGAAGCCTCATTGTTTGAACCTATACCTTCTGCTTTTGCTTGGGAGCAGGAGAATGTAGTGGCTGGAACCTCTCAAACACAATCATTCCTCCCTCCTTTTAATTTCCAGCTGCAGCATCCTTGTTGAGCTGCGTGGATTNAACCAGCCTCCAATTGGTCTCATCAGCTCCCAGAGGGAGTTCTCACAGAGAGAACTTTTTCCCGAGTTTTTTCTCTCCAGGTGAAACCACGACAGATGGTCTTTGGGTCCTTGCTCTGGGAGAAAGGATGGTGAAATAACTGTGTGCTGAATGCCTGGGTCATAAAGTATGAACAGACTGTCCCTTTGAAAATTGGGAGCAGCCTGCAGTGATCTGTAGAGCTCATGTGATGTTTTTCCATTACTGTTGCTATGCTCCACTATACCTGCAACAAAAAACATAACTGAGACCAGCAGAATGCCTTGCCTACAGGTGCAGAAAAAATAGCCCTGTGTACAATTAAAAAAGCCAAAACACCCCCCTGACATTCTCCCTCCTTCTCCCCTACTCTAAACCACAAGCCAACCCCCTCAGGTTTGACTTGGAAGTAATTTAGCTCCATCTGGCAGTGGAGGGTCACGTGAACTAGTTGGTGTCAGAACAGGCTGGGTCCTTTAATTTGGAAACCAGTACCTAAAAAGAAAAATCAAATACAAATGCTGTACTGTGGTTGTCATCCTGAGTTGTAAATGGCACAACAAACCTTTTGGACATTGCATATTCTACCCAGCATCTGTTACTGTGGTTATTATTTTGGAGACTTCTAATAAAACACTGGAAGGTCAACAGTTAGAAATCTTAGGATCCTGCTTGTGGATCCAGAATGTAACACTTTCAGTAGCTGTGTGGCCCCAAAGTAGAATACAACTCTGGGAGAGAAAAAGAGACTTGTGTTAAGCACATGGTATGAGGAGGTAATTTTTTCCAACTGTTAAGGTTAGAATGATTTGAAATTAAAATCCATATGTTGTAGGTGTTCCCCAGTCATTCTGATTATGAGGTGCAAATAATTTAAACAGTATCTTGTGAAAATTGTTCTGGTCTTTTTGCCTTTTTTTTTTTTTTTTTTTTTTTTCAATTTAGGGTCTCAATTAAAATATGTGGGCTTGGAGTTTCTAACATACAAAGTAGAAATAAGATAATTCAAACCATTTAAAAAAACACAGGTTTAGTTAGAAATTTTTTGCAGAGGCAAAAAAAAAAGGTGGCATTTCTAGCTTATTTTAACTGAACTTCTGCTTGTTTTATAGAGTAATGTATTACAAGACAGCAGTGCTGACATATATATGTGATCAGGTGCTACATTAAAGAATGTGAAAACGTCCATAGTATTACTTAAGTACAGCAAGGTGGTAGATCCATTATCCTTCAAGTGGAGAAAATGTGCAAAACCCACAAAATATCTCAAAACTTTAGGATTCAGGTGAAATTAGGAGAGGCCAGAGTAGGACTATCATGGTCTGTACTTTCCAAATCTCTCAAGAAATGTTGATGGGTTGGTGAGATTATTATAGTTGGGCAGGACATGGAATAATGTTCCCTTAAAAATGATTGAAAGTTATGTCATTTTCCAAGGGGTATGGCTGCAGTGTAGAGATGACCTGCAGGAAGGCAGTGTCGTGACAACCTTCAATGAACTACATATTTCTTCTAACTATGAAACTTGTATTTGTTTGTGATAATGGCAAAAATACTACCTGCCACTCTTAAAATTTCTGATAGCATTTGGTTGTGTTCTCTGAAGCTATTCTAAAGGTGAGAGAGAAGAAACCAATTTATTGTTAATGAGAAGCTCAAGAATAGTAGTCAGTATTTCTTTGAGGTCTGAATTTTAGGATTATTTATAAAAGCTACAGAATTACTCAAGACGTTAACCTTCCAGGCATAATATTCCCCTAGGATTGCTGTAAAATACATGACTCTGTGTTAGCTTTTCAGATTGTTGTGACTTGTTGACATTTGATTGTTGGGCTGTTTTTGGAGAGTGGGCAAGGGACACGTCGTCATGCTTATGCTGTAAGAATTTTTTTGTAGTTATTTAAGTAGTGCTAAGTAAAGCTCTTCTGTCTCCATCCACATTTTCAAAACCAGACTGTGAAATGTGCTTTAAGCATCTATATTTTAAAAGGAGTCTCCTGGGTAAAAAAAAGAATAAAAGCAGTTTGGTTACCATAGAGATCATTGTCATGCTCAGTTTGCTCCATACCCTGAGGTGTGTGGAACTTAGGACTGAACTACTCTTGCAAAGCAACAGGTCTTGGTTTCTTTTGTGCTTGCTGTCCTCAGAATGCAGCAGCAATCCGATTGTTCTGAGAGGGAGCTTTTCTATTCCTTCCCTCCATCCCTAGTACTTATCCATTATGGCCAGAGACTATTGCTTCAGGCTCAAGAACTGAGGTGAAGCCCTGCTGTGCCAATAGGGAAAGGCTGTTAGAATGTGGAGAAGGGCTTGGTGTTCAAATGGGAGTCAGCACGGTTAAGTGGAAGCTTGTTTGGCTCTTGCAAACAAGACACAGAAAGGGAAAAGTAATCGTGATAGAAGGAAAAGTCACAGCATCATCCTGTCTTTTCTGCCTTCATAATGCTCTTTAACAACCGGTATGATGTCAATGCCTTTACTAATGGCAATTTTGAGATCAGCTCTAGGAAGGAAGTTTGCCTGAAGAAGACCATGAACGTTTTTTGTTTGGTATAGAGAACAATCTTTTGCTGCTTGAGGGCTGTGACTCACTGAGAACATTATCGGGTACTTCGTAGTTACAGAATGGAAAGTAGGTTTCCATGAAATCTGTAATGATAGAAGTCTGGTCTTTGAATTCTGCTCTGTAGGAGTTAATCCAAAACACAGTGAGGTAAATGTAAAGACCCCACTGGCTTGTCAGGACTTTTCATCAAGCTGTTGATCTGAGGAGCCTGTAAGCTTTGCTACTGACACTCTTCCCCCAGACAGTGCATGGTGACTTGTTCCTGTCTTGGCTCCTTAATTGCTTTCTGCCTTCTTTAAAAACCAAAACAACGACAAAAACCACCTTGCCAAGCAAACCCTAGAGAATGCATTGTCTGGTTATGTGCATTCTTACATTAGGCAGTGAGGGTCCTTGAGCAAGAAGAATGCAGTTGCATCCAGTTCAAGTGCTGATGATAGATGCTGAAGAGAACATCAGAGAAAAACTTGAGCAAAATCTGGTGTGGCAGGACATATTTACCTGACAAGCTTCTGGAATGACAGATTTACACTGTACTGTATGGTGTGTCTTGGACCTCCCTTGAATACACCTGTTGAAAGCCCATCTGTATTTGTTAAAAAAAAAAAAGTTCACTGAAGAGTTACCAATTTTTTTTCATTTCTTTGATAGTTTACTTTAATTGCTTTTCTGTAGTTCATTCTAATTTCAGGTTAATTGTGCACAATTCGATGACGTTGTGCTGTGTCTACCAAATGCAAATTCTCCAAAGGCTTCAAGAAGCATTTCATCTTAATGAAAATGCCATTTGGAAGGGAGATATGTGGCTTTAAAGCAGAGGTCAATTTTGGCAGCTAATGAGTTGGTGTAAATGAAAAGAAATGTCTTCCTGAAGGACTTTTTTTTTAAGAATAGAAAACCAGAGTTTTTTTTTCTCAGTCAGGCCCCACAGTGACTTAGGAAGGCAAGACTTTTTTTCTTATCGCAGTTTCTGGGAGAGTCTACTTGGGCAAAGCTTCATGAATCTGGCCTGTTTCTTCTGCAGATGACAAGTGCTCCTTTTCTTATGGCCAAATATCTTGTTGGCCAGAGCCATGGATAGAGGGGTGGGGGCATGGAAGGAGCAGAGTAAGCAGAAAGCAAGCTTATGTGAGTGCTTTGAATAATCCATGGAGACTAATTATGTATGACTTTTAATAAGATGAAGATGTTGATGGTAGGTAATGAGATTTTTCTGAAGCAAGAAGAAAACTGGTGCTCAAAAAACTAAGAAAATGTAATGTGGAGCTGCAGTTCCATGCTGCCTTTTAAAAAAAATATGCAGCGTCAGGTTGAAAACATTTAAGACTTATTTACTTGTCAAGGAAAGATAGTATCAACTGAAAGGGTGATGATTTCCAATTCCTCTGTGGGAAGTGACCTTGCTGCATGCTTCCCCCTCTTTAAAGGGATGATAAATCCCTTTTATTCTGCATGGTCCTTTTATCCTGTGCAGTTCATTTATTTGCCAGGAAGCAGATAGGATTTGACCATTGCCTCAGCCTGGATATAGGGGAAAGTGGTTTATAATTACCCAAATGGAGTGGAAAAGTTTGTATCCCATTAACAATCCTCAAAGACTGAAGCACCATAAAGTGTAATCACTTAAGAATGTGTGTCTATAGTATTAAGCACATTTGAATGAATGCCAAGGAATGAGTTCTAAGTGGAGCCAGTTATGGAAGTCGTTGGGTGTATCTAAAGTGTTTGGTTTAAATTTCAGAAACAAACATCAAATACAACCCAGTAAAAAATGTATTTTTACAGTTTGTCTGTTCTCCCAGATGGAAAGTAATTTCCTCCTTTGAAGGAAGTCTTGTACCATAAGCTAGGCTTGTTCAGGAAGATTTATTTTTTTGGTGAAAAATTCTTCTGTAACAACGTTTAGTCTCATGACATTTTTTTTTTCTTTTCTCTTTCTAAGTTGAAACTGTGGAATGTGAGTATCAGAATACAGATTTTTTTCTGAAAGAAAACTTTTGGCAAGTGATTGAGCTGTGACAGGGAGTTGCCAAATGGGAATCAGGTGCCCAGTTCTCACCGCCTTTGAGCATCCTAACTGCCGTTTGTTCTTTTGCTAATTTCTCTTTTTGATCCGAAGTAATTGGCTTCTGTCTGTGTATCTTAACTCCTTCTGTGAGGCATGTGTGAAGGGGAATGTGTTGTAGGGAGATTCGGACTGCTTATCGAAAAGAGCATCAGCTGTGTGCTGGCAGCTCGTTGGATGTGCTAGCACGTTGAATGTGGCTTGTGGACCTGTGGAGTGGGAGAGCACCAGAGCAGGAGTCACCTTCTGGTGACCTTATTATGCCAGCAACCAAAATGAGTTGCTCAAATATGTAATAATGAGGTAGGGGCTGGATTCCATGGATTCAGTGCAAACTCTGTATTGGCTGCCAAGGCATGGTTGCTCTGGCTGATAACCTTGGACGATATCACTCTTCTGGTATCTACAAGCTTCTTGACTTAGATCCAAGCTAAGAGATCTCAATTTTGTTGCTCTTTCAAAGCTTAAAAGAGCTCTTAGCTGCTTCAGAATGGAGGAAAGAAACCCCAACAAAGTCAACTCTTCCCCTCCAAAGAGGAAAAAGCCCAGAAAGAGAAAAGAGGAAAACCTTAACAAAATGACAACAGGAGAACGAACTAAAAAAACTGAAAAACCTCCTCAAACGAGCAAACTAGAAAAACCCAACCCTGAACACTGAACGACAAAAATCTCTGGGGAGCCTTTGAGTTTGAATGGGGGAATGATTTGTACTGAAGTTTCAAAAAGACAAAACTGTTCATTAAGCCCTTTTAGTGCATTTGTAGGAAAACTACAGCAAAATTCTAAGCAAATTCCCTATGCCAAACTTTCTACAGGTTGGTAATTTCATCTGACTTGTCACGATGCCTTAGTTTGCTTTGCAAAACTCATGATCATGATCATCAACAGATGTGAGAAATATGGCTGGGAGCTGAGCTAGGCTATGCCATAGGTAATACTGAGGATATATATCTGGGCTGATTTGACTGGTTTTGAATGTTTTTTTAATGTTCTGTAAGTTTGTATGCTCACCGTCCTGTGTGCAGAACTGGTGCAATGAGCGACATAATTTTATTAAGCATGAGAACACTAAAAACCCCAACAGCATAGAAAAATCCTGGTAAACATCTGTTTTGGAAGGTAAAAGTGGAAAAGAAGAGGTAGAAAATATTTTTCTTTTTATTCAGTCTGCTTAGTGAGTTCCATTTCTCCTCAGTGCCTTGGATGGCACAGGAAGGCTTGTGGAGGGGGGGGAGGTGGGATCATAGAATTTCCAATTATGTAAGAATGCAAACAAGACTGAACCAAGCCTGGTTAGGCAATTTGTGCCGTGTAAGTAACTTCTTTTGGCAGGGGTGTCTGTGGAGATGTGTGCAAAGCAAAAATAGTGGGTAGCTTACAAACATTAATTAAGCCATGTGGTGATTCTATAAGTGAATATTCAATAACTAGGTGTCAATTATACATTTTTTCCAAAGGGCATTTAGTGACACAAGATAAACCACTACATGGAGAACTTCCCTCAGTTCTTGACTCATAGCTATAACTCCCAAGGCAGTAATTCCAAATAGTTACCAAGTGGTCTTCTGGTGTTTCAGGCCATGATCTTTGCAAGAGCTGTAATTTCTAGGTAATGTGGTTTGAGTGCTGTATTTTATAGTTTTCTGTAATATATTTGTACAATTAACTTAATGCACTTATTTCAATATATAATATTAAACTATACAAGATATGTAATACTTTGTATACTTTTAAATTTCATATTATTTTATAAAGTGTTAAGCTCAAAATGCTTTGTTTTAGGAGTTAAAATTTAATTTCTTGATGTCATTGATGATAAAAAGCAGGATACCTGTAGAAAAGCTCACATACCTGTAGGGATATCCTAGTATGTAAATTAATCCACTTACCAGCTTGTTTTGTCATCTGTGATTCTGGCTTCTCTCACTCACAGTTAAAGACTGGGAGGTATTTGTATATGAACAAAAATCTCCAACCACACATTGCTTTAGAAGGCTGGAAAGTCTATGTAGAAGCCACTCTTTTTCAAAAGCATATTAGTATACAGAATATATTAATGCTGCACTTCTTTTAAATTTATTATNCTTTTAAATTTATTATTAGCTATCTTTAGCAATGCTTAAAATGGAGGAAGAAAACATGCATTGACAAAACATGAAATATTTCTTTAATGATTTTAAACAGCAGAAAAAAGTCTTTAGGGTTGAGTGAAACATTTGCTTAGCCCAAGTTATAGTTTAATGATATTGATGTATTAAATCTATGTCAACAAATGTAATGCATTGTAACTGGAACTTTTATCACTTTAAAATAAGTGAAATGTAGGGCTTGAAATCAATAAAAGGACTAAAAAAAAAATCAATGTAAAGGACTAAAAACCATTTAAAGATTGAAATGCTTTGTTAGAAGCATCAGCAATACTTTGCCTAAAAAAATGTGCAGACAGTTCGATGTTATGAAGGCAAATCTTAAAAACTTAATTTATCACCATGTTACCAAATCCTGCTGTTACTCCTACATTCTTTTTGTTTACTGGATTGAGAGAATGGCCTGAAGTGAAAGATCTCACCCAGCCTCAACTTTGCGTCCTCTTGAAGTAGGCAGCTTTTGTGGGGGGAAAAAAAAAGCTCTCTGAGTCTTAAAAGTTCTGGAGAATCTACTTTTGCCTTCGATAAAAAGGTCTGAGGGTTGATAGGCAGCTACGTAAGTGTGCACAGCAGCCTTTCCCCTTTAGCTGTTTGTGCTTGATTTCACTGTGTGGAAGTGGAGTTGTTTTCAGGTTGTGCCTTAGCCTACTTCACAGCTCGATCCTGTTTGGCTGCCTCAGGTTTGGAGAGGCTGAAAGTGAGATAACAGAGGGATAAGCAGGTTAGGGCTGACCTCTGAGGCACAGGAAAGGCAGCTCAGAGCCTGTCCAGGAGCTTGGCACGAAGCACCCGGCTGCTTGCTCGGGGTTTGAAACTATCATTTGACTATCTCCTTCTGCAAATCAGAAAATCCTATAGCTGCTGGTCTCCCCGGGTGCTGTATGCTCTAATGAGTTATGTACTGTGCCCAAGAAATAACGGGCTCATAAAGTGTCTCTCTGTTTTTGGAAACACTGAAAAACTGATGGTGGATAAAGCGTCCTGTATCGCCAAGAGGATAGTTGTGATTTAGAAAGAAACTAAAACATGCACTCGAATGAAGTACCTGACTCTGTGGCACAAAAGAGACTTCTTAGTTTCTTGTCTAAGGGCTCTGTTTGGTATCTGAAGTGCTGCAATGGCTGAAAGTCAACTCCTACAAAAGTGGCATAAATCCTGCCAGAATGCAGCTCCCTCTGCCAGGATCTAGGACAGGAAGCTACTGCTGCGCAGAAGCCACAATGAGCAGAGTCTGTTGCTGGTGATGAGAAAGGAGCTCACTTAACTCAGACTGAGGAATTACTGCTCTGCTGAACTGGATCCAGGCAGAAGTCTTTGTACCCATAAATTACTGAAAGGCCTTTAAATTTCTGAGGGGGAAAACCCCTTTCGTGTGGGCTTTGGTACTGGGAATAGGATGTGCTTCTATGATGCTACAGAAATACCCTGCAAGTCTGTATAACCTATTCTGATGATTTTTGTTGTGATTTAATGTCTTTCTTGCTCCAGAGTTGTCTGCCGTTCCCTCTAGGGACCCTTATATCTGAGACAAATGCAACAGAGTAATACTGACTTGTGAAGGGCTTTAGGCATTGTGAAAGTTAGTGAGGAAAAAAATGGGATAAAAAAACATGGGAATGACACG
>VZTT01010407.1:25645-57704 GCA_013400855.1 Buphagus erythrorhynchus | reverse complement strand
TCCTCGAGGCCAGCGAGCGCTTCGCCGCCGGGTACATCCAGTGCATGCACGAGGTGCACACCTTCGTCTCCAGCTGCCCCGGCATCGACGCCACCACGGCCGCCGAGCTGCTCAACCACCTGCTGGAGTCCATGCCCCTGAGCGAGGGCGGCTGCCCGGACTCGATCACGGACGCTTTGGGGGAGCCCGCCCTCGGCCCCTGGCCCGCGGGCGAGGCGCTGGCCCTGCCGGCCGGAGCGCGGCCGGGCCCGGCTCTGCCCTGCCCCGGTGAAGAGACCTGCTCCGACTCGGACGAGGCGGAGGCCGAGCCGGGCCAGACCGGCACGGACGGACTGGACGCGTCCCAGACGCAGGGCCTGGCCTCGCCCGGCTCGCCCAAATCCATGTGGAGACCCTGGTAACAGCGGAGAGCAGGCAGCGCAGAGCCACCCGTGGGGAGGGCAGGGGCCCCGCACACGCGTGTGTGTGTGTGAGTGTGTGTCTGCACGTCTGTCTGTCTGTGTGTGCGAGTGTCTGTCTGTCTGTGTGTGCGCCTGGCAGCGCTGGGACTGGGGCTCGGGCTCTCTGACGCTGTCACACCCTGACAGCCTAATAGCGAACGCGTTCACATTTCATCCCTGTGTGTGTGTGCGTGTGTGGGTGGCATTTTGTAACTTTAGGGGTTGTTTTTACGAGAGGAGGGGGGGAATGAGGGAAGTGGTTTGTAGTAGCAAAGCTCTCTGGGGGAGACACAGCAGTTATTTTATAACCCTGTCTCTTCTTGGCCCTTAAAAGCGGCCCAAACACCACTACCTTTTAAGAAAAAGCCCTTGTGCATTTTTAAATGACGATAGTTAATTCCAGGAGAAGCTCGAGCTAAGTCTGCATGCACGGTTTTAAGTGTTCTAGTGATAGCACAGACCCCTGAAAGGTGTCAGTGGGGGTATCATCTGTACCTGGTAGCGGTCTAAAGTCTCACCTTTAGGGAAGGGAGAGAAAACTAGAAACATGGTGGAATTAGACAAACATTTTTTAAAAGACGTTGGTGGCAGGGTGCCTTTACTAGAAATGAGTGTTTTTATGCACATTTTGCTTTTAGCACATTTGAGTTTGTGATTTTATGTATATTAGGGTGTCAAACGTTTTTTATTTTTAATCTTTAATAAAAAACACCATGGCATATATTGTGTAATGTGATGCACTTCTAACCCATTTAAAAACATTTAAAATGCAGCTCCCTCTTGTTGGCTCTTAACACCAGTATATGTATATCATGGAAACAATGCTGGTAATTAAGCACTTAATTCTTGTACTAAGCATTGTTAACTTAACTATTGGAATTCAAATATTTCTTTTGTTTAATTCTAGTTGACACTTAGGTTTATTGCATGAGCAAGGTTATACTGGTTGAGGTTGGTCTTAGGCCACAGAGTTTGGGGCTGGTTGGTCTGGATGCCAGTCTCAAACCTACTCTACTTGATCTGCCATCTGAAGAGTTGCTCACACATGCACAGCCCTAACTTCAGAAGTGCTAGGCAAATCCTGTCCTGGGGCATAACTCACAGGGGGGTGGTTTGCTTTTTGGGCTTTTTTTTTGTTGGTGCAGAGCAAAAACAGACTCCATTGAATAGAGCGTGCAGTAGATTTGGAAAGTTCTTTAATGTTTGTCGGGGCTTGGAGGGGGACCCTCAGCATTCTTACCCATGAGGTTTGAGCCCTCCTGGTTCCTGCTTTGGGGAGATGCCAGGTTATTTATGCTGTGATACAATACCTTTCAGAGAGCTGTCATTGTAAAGAGAAAAAAAGGGATTGTAAAGTGTCTTAATTCATGGAAGTTCCCAAACATAGAACAAGCAAGAAAGGAAGCAACCCAACAGACCAAGGGAATAGACATGTAGCTTTGTTAACCCCATGGAATAATAAAAATAGAAACCAAAGGGCTGGCAAGGCCTTTCCTTTGTAATTTTCTTTACCTGAGGTGGGTGTTCTTGTTCAAAGGTATCCATCCCAATGTTTGGTCCTTCTCATCCCCTGTTGTGCTAAATTCCCTTTGAACTGGAGGAGAGGAGCAAAAACCAGCTGAGCAAGGGGAGCTGAGAGCCTCTGTGGTGACCTTTCTGCTTTGGGGACAGAGGTTAGGGGTTTGAAGTGTAAATGAAGCCTGGGACACTTGCACTAAAACTAACACCCCACACACCCGATGACCTCTCAGACAGAGGCTGCACCTCTCTAGCCCCAGACCAAGTCCAGGTTTNCCCACAGCCAAGTTCCTTATGGTGACAGCAGCAGCCATAGCCCAGCCTGTGGCTCACAGCAGCACTCAGACCCTGCCTGAGCTCAGTGGCTTCAGCAGTGGCATCCAGGGCTGATCCTGGCCCCAGGCAGCCTCTCCACTGCTGTAGGAACACCAGAGGCAGCTTGGCTTGGCTTCATCTCCATGAGGTGAAAGACCCTCATGTTAGGGCTCTCTCTAATGCTCCTGTGAAAGTAAGTGCAAATCCTGACACTTTAGTGACAGAAACACAGCCCAGAGTCAACATAAACGTGCCAGCTTTGGGGCAGCTCAAAACAAAGTCATCTCTGCTCAGCAGTACTGCAGCTATGGTGTTCAACTTTACTGGCCTTGGAGAATGGGAGCCAAAGCTGGTCTTCCCAGGTTCCTGCTGCTTTTCCCATTCCTGCTTGTGCTCCTGCCCTTCCCACAGCCAAGGGAACCTTCCTTGGGCTGGGCACCTGGGCACATCCCATTCCCTCTGCTGCAGGAAAAACAGGCAGCAGGGCTATGAGGCCACCTGGACAGCTGCTCTCCCAAAGCTGGAATGTTTGGGAAGAGCAGAGGGATTACAGCCCTTTCCCCATAGCACTTGTCAGTGCTGTACTGACTAAAAAGAAAGGCCAGGTCAGAGCAGTACTATGAGGAGTTTTACAATAAAAAGCATTTTAGAAATGTGTTAGCAATATGGCCTTTTTTTTTAATCCACAAATTAGGTTCACAGCAAGTTTATATCCTCTGATTAGGTGTTGCTGGTTTTGTCCATTTGCATTTCTGTACCTTACTGCAAAGGTGTCAAATCTGACACTTGCCTGACAAAGGCAGGAAGAGGTGAGCATTTTGGGGGTGGGACTGGGGAAGGGGCAGTGTGGGGAAGGAAGGTTTCCAACCTGATGAAAAACCAGGGAAGCCTTTTCAAGTCCTTCTTTATAGAAACTGCCTTTATTCTTTTCCATTCCAGAGTAATACAAACAGACCATCTGATCTGACAGTGCACTGCCTTGTAAAAGGACAGAGAGGCAGCATACTAACAGGACTCCTCTCATTTGATATGCAAGTGGAGGATAATAGAAAGAAGGGCTCGTTTTCCCCTCTCTTTGCATGTCAGTCACTCACACCTGTTACAGGGGAAAAGTGCTCCTTGTTAGACCAGGTCAGCTGGGAGGACTTGGAGTTCAAACCTCTTCCCAACCTCTTGGCAACATGTACCAGGTCTTTTATCAGAGCCTCTGGCCAGGAGGCAAGATCAAGCTTTTAAATCACACCAATCAACTTACATCTTCATCTCCCACTAGCAAGTATCCTGCAGCCCTCTGCAGAGTCTCCCTCTCCAAATAAATGTTTCAGTCTCTATTCCAATTAATAGGATAGAAGAATAAAGCCAGCCCAGGCCTCAGCAGCAAGTCTAGGGGGTGCACAGGCATCATGCAGGAAATCTCTGCTAAGCAGGCAATTGGTTTCTGTGTGCAACATAGCTTAACATTTCTTACCATCCAAGATACTGCTGTAAGCAGAATGGTATTGAAATGTCACAAAAAAGGAGGATTTATTCCTATGAGAAGTGCTGGAGTGAGTGTTGGTTAATCCTGGCACCCAGAGCCTTGCCACGTTATGGTAAACTCTCCACAGATAACAACCCCACATCCCCAAGGGGCCATCCACTCTTGACAGCTCTAGCTGCTGGAGCCCAGTTTCAGGATTTCCCAATTTTTGGGCCCATGTCCAAGCACAGTTCTGCACACACACTCACAGCAGCAGCTCTCCAGTCCTGACTGCTCCTCCACCCTGCAGACACACAGGTTTTACAGATCCCGTGTTCAGCAGCTGGAACACACCCAAACTTTTGTCCAAGCCACTTGCTCTTTTCTCTGGAGATGGAAACAGCTGGGCCAAGCAGCACATCTCCTGACAGGTGTGCCCCAGGCCATCCTTGTTTGAACCTGATACACACAATACACACACCAGTACTCCAACCTGACACACACACACACACAATAAATACACACATCAGTATTTGAACCTTACACACAGACATACATACATCAGTATTTGAACCTGACACACACACACACACATCAGTATTTGAACCATCCACACACACACACAATAAATACACACATCAGTACTCCAACCTGACACACACACACGCATCAGTATTTGAACCTGACACGCACACAATAAATACATACATCAGTATTTGAACCTGACACACACACACATACATACATTACTATGGATGGGACTGGGAGGGAACACATCTTGCTCCACAGAAGAGCACAGTGGTTCCAAGGTCATGCAGGAAGCATAAGGTGAAAGCAGGGATTCACACAGTAATCCAGCTGTCTTAACTAGAAACCTACCCTTCCTCTGTCTCCTAAGAGATAATTTTTTTTTTTAAACGAGATGCCTGGTTCCAGGTTGCATCCTCTAGCAAATTCCCGAGTCCAAAGTTATTTAAATGGATAGTGTCACTAAATTTTCCACTTTAGACTTCTCAGTCTTCTGCATGAGCTAAGCTAAAGGAAAAGCAAAGGAGAAAACCAGCCTCTCTCCTTCCACGAGATTTTACACCCTTCACAACATTATAATTTCATTATAGTTTTCAGCAAGTGAAATTCATTGCACTGCATTTTAAGGATGTTAAAAAATATCCAGGCTGGTTCAGAAAACATTCAAACATGAAAATACACCTCAGAGCATGAGGCCTTAAGTTAATTTAGTTAAACAAGATAATGACTGAGAGTGATTTGATTAGTTATACTGCCTATGTTGCATTACACATATGTTCTGTAGCTCACTTACCAGCTGAGGAAGTCATGGCTTCAAGAAGTCTTTTAATCCAATAAAGTAGAGCCTTAAGTGCCAAGAGCTAGATAGTAGGTCCAGATTGTCTGAAATGAGAAGGAAAAAGATTGAAATTAGACACTGAAAGAAGTAATGAATTTCCTTTCTTTTAATGTCAAGTGAGACAGAATATATTTCCAGAAGCAAATATAAGTTGCTTTGGTTACAAACAAAAACTACTTAGTAAAACAACAACATATAAGTAATTACATTAACTGATCCCTTCTGGCCTTGGATTTCATGAGTGTAAAATTAACTCAATTTGTGGTTTTATAGTTTTTGCATTGGTCTCTGGCTAAAATATTAGTAGAAAGCAAGGAGAGCAGTTTTCTTTGTATCTGAGAAAGCTCAGACCCAAGGCATCTTCAAACATGCATTCACAGGCCATTTCAGGAATTGCAGAGATTCAGTCACCCTCAGCTGAACTCTGCAAAGCTCCTGCACCACTGAAGTACAAAGCAGAGCAGCCTAATTTAAAATCATCCCCAGAGAGGCACAGCTTAAAGCATCCTTAGAACGATGTGCCTGTGTGCACTGAGAGGGAAGGGGCATTACTGGGCATCTCCCAGAGCCTGTGTGCCCACCCAGGAGCTCCTGAGTGGGTTTCAGCTCCTCATGGCCCCTGTGGAAGCCTGGCTGTGTTTTGGGCTTTGCACCATCCATGACTGACCCACACAAAATAAAACTTCAGACTTCCAATCTTCCTATCCTAAAATAAGCTCATCAGAACCAGCCTGTGCTGAGCAGAGTCACTATGAAACCCCTTCCACTGTCACCATGCAACAGGTTTTGTAATCAGTGCTCCATGTATTGAGAAAGGGGGGAAGCAGAGGAGACACATCAGCCCCATCAAACTCTTCCACCAGTGGGGAGAGGTTGTTCACAGCAGCCACACATCTCACCAAGAACTGAATCACACAAGCTGAGCAAATTTGCCTCCTCTGGATAAGTAAATGTCACTTGATGTTTACAACCAGCCTTGGAGGCCTCATTACTCATGGCTGACCCCAATGTTGATCATACCTACCTACACACTTCCACTTTCCAAAACAACATGCTCAGATTCCTTTCCTACCCAACAGACCCTCAGCAGATGTCTGCACAGTACCAGGAGCCTGAGATTACTCTACACACATAATCCTGGCACAGATTCTCTCTATCATTAACAGGAGCAGATGAAGTGGTCAGAAGATGAGTGTAATTGAATTCCCCCATCCAGGCAGAGGGAGCACACAGCTTCTTACCAAAATCTGGGGTTCTGGAGCAAATGTCCACTGAGGAGTTGCTATTCCCCAAGCAGCTGCAAACTTCCCACTCAATCCCTCAACTGAACCAGCATTTCTTACTAAGACAACACATGCACTCAGAGAAACCCAAGACTCCTCAGGTGCCTTAGGGCACTCTACAGAGTGCCCAGGATATCCTTTATTTCCCAGCAAGCTTTAAGTAAAGTGACAATTCTGAAAGCTCCCGAATGTGCTTGGTCTCAAAGAGAAGGTTTTAAGACCCAAAGGGCACAAGCAGTCCCACATCACACCTGGTGGTGATGCTTACAGTGGCTACCTGAAACAGAGGCTAGAAAAGATTAAGAAAATAAAAGCAGGTATTTAATTAAAGGCCTTCAATAGATACACCGTGGGCAGTCAGAAGCCTCTGAGGCTACACCCAAAATGGACAATGGTCTGAGTTTTTCAGACAGATATAAGTTTGGTCCGTTTACATATCAGGGGTTAATCCTCCAATTACAGCTTAAGGTAATAAAGTCATTTACCCCCAGTTTGCTTCCCCCCAATTCAGTTTTGTTTACATCTCCTGGGGCCTGAGGCAGTGAGGTGTCCTTGAGTTTCAGGCTTAGAGGGATTGTTTTGTCTGAATATAATGGGAGATCAGTAGCTGACAGGTTATGGAGTTTAGAGTTATACCCTAATGCAGTACAGGACTTGGAAAATATGAAAGCTAAATCCTAAGGCATCCATGGGCCTGGCAGCCCCAGCTGCACTGGGAGCACACAGTGACCACGGTGGCTCAGTGGGACACCCTGCACTTCCAGCTGCTGCAGGAAGCAGGAAAAATGATTCACATCCTCTCAGCCAGCACTGAGCTACAAAACTGCAGTGGCAAAGCAAAACCCCCAGTCCCTAATGCTGCTCTGTGCTTACTCTGGACTCAGCTCCCTGGTCCTTCCCAGAAGCACCACTCCTCTATTGCTGAAATTACAATCTACTCCCCAAACCCCTTTAAAAAGAAAAGCAAACAAAAACCACCAAATTCTTACCTGTCAGCTTTTTGCTAGAAGAATTGGCTGCATTTCCAGGGCAGACACACAGCAATATGTACCTGCTTGCTTTAACACCTTGGGATTTATTTGTGTTTTTTAAAACACATAACAAAAACATTATGCTGATGTGCAAGTTGTTATAATGACAGCCAAGAACAGTTTGCTCTTGTTTAGTTCTATCATGAGCTATACAAAGAAGGGAGAAGTATTATCTCAGGGTTTCTTGGGGGGAAATAATAATAAATAATAAAATAAAACCAGAATTTACCAACAACTTCCATGTGTCTTTTGTGGGTTTATACAGTCACACACCAATTTACAGCTGTTACAATCAATCATTTCATAGCACAGAGAGGCAAGGGGCAAAGGAAGAAGGGAAGGGGACTAAAGAACTCTTATTTAGTCCATAAGGGACAAGGAATCTGTCAGGCCAGAGCATCTGCTGACCTCTCAGAACTGTCAAATCTTCCCTAAAATCAAGGCTCTTGCTGCCAGCCACTGCTGTTGAATCAAGTCAATATTTTCTTGCACTTGAATTTATATCACATATGAAATTCAAGTACATTCAAAACAAGCAAAATCTTCTCAGTTTTCCAGGATGGAGTCTGCTGCCAGACACTTCTCCCTCCATTCTGTATTCAGGTAGTGTGAATTTAACTCCAGAGCTACATTAATGGACAACTGGGCACGTGTCTCTCAAGGTAGGAGTTTTACAGCCTAACTGGCCAATTCAGCTGAAAATGCCTCCTCAAATTTTACATTCTCAAGTCTCCTATGACTAAAATATTATGAGACTCAAATACTGGATGAACCACTAAGGTCTTACATGAAGAGCTGAACCACTAAGGTCTTACATGAAGAGCAAGTGTTGATGGGTGAATGACTGATGCATAAACTCTGTCTGTTCCCTTTGGTCACCCAAACAGATTTGTTAAGTCCCACCCAACACTGAACACTTCAGGGAAGGGCTCTCCTCGGTCAGCCTAACAATGACCACTCTGACTCAGCCAAATATATACATTTAAAATTAATAGATGCAAATGACATGGGCCAGATGGAAAATGTAACATGCAAACAAACATAACCTGTGTCATGCAAAATAAGTAGATCAGGAAAGAAAAATTTACAAGCATGCAAGCATTCTTTGTCTTGGTTGTGGGTTTTTTGTTCTTCTCCCAAATAGAATGCTTGCATACCTACTGCCTGCCCTGGGAAAAAGGATTCCTGCAGTGCTGGCAACACCGCTGGAATTCTGAGGTATTACCTCCCTCCTTGAACACATTAGAGTCCATGCCAGGTACTTTCAGATCTCTGTGCACAAACAGGTGGATTCTTTGTTCTGGCAGTCCTTCTGTCACTTTTCCAGTGCAGCATCTACAGTCACTGAGCACAGGGAGTCACCTGTGACACACAGCCCTTGCCATGAGAACACAGCAGGGGCTGCCCAAGCACTAAAGGGTTTAGCTGTGGATCCCAGTTTGTCCCACCCCTTCTGGGAGAACCTATCAGTTTGTGAGGAAGTCCCCACTGAGTGTGCTGTCTTCACCTTTCCTTCATTTCTTGTTGGTGAGAAACCAAACCAGAACTGCTGTTCACACTGCATCCCCCCCAGAAATGTAGCAGAATCCTACAGTGTAACTGAGGAGATTTGGCTTTCTGGCCCAAACTAAAAGATTTTGACCTCTGGTCCTTTTTGATGCTGAAACACACGAGCCTTCAACCTTGCTGCATCTCCTGTTAGAATCTCAGTGATGGGAAATGGGGACTGGAGAAGAGGGAGAGCCCACCTGGTGCTCGGGGTTTGTTTTCTGCAGTGCTGTAACCATGGCATCTGAGCTGCACCAAATCAAACACACACCTTCCAGAGAGGAAGGGCTCCACTTCCCCTGTCCTTCCCCTGGAACAAAAGAGTATCATTTTATACATGTTTTGTACTTACTGGTTTTGTTTTCAGAGAACATTTGATATGAAGGAGCTGTTTGGACAATGATATTTTAGACATTTTTCTGAAGAAAGCAGCCCAGTTACTTATCTGGGGTTTAGTTTTCAAAGAACCCAAAATCTCAAGTGCCTGGACACACAGTTTTGATTTGACTCATGCTACCTGAGAAGTTCAGATCTGTATTGGTCTGACAATGCAGCTTAGCACACAGCCCAGATGAACACAGCCCTTTGTGGAGTTGGGTTCTGCAGCTGTAGCTTCTTTTGCCAAAAGCTCTAAACATCACTTTTCTCTGTCCTACTCAATATTTTTTCTATTTTTTTGTCTAGACACAGGGCAATTCCAGCCTTCCCTGTTTTGACAGCTTTCTTGTTTGTTATGGTCGCAGATTATAGACACACAGATTCAGCCTTGTGTCTTTCTTTTCTGCTTGTATTTTAACAACTCCTCATCTCCATTCAATTTAATTGTTCCTAAAGGTCCAAACATGCTCAAGCCTCAAGAGCAATCCATCTTTGTTTCTTTCTCAAATTCTCTCTGACAACGAACCCCTGTATCTCACCCAAAGGAAGAAAAATTGTGTTTTTCTGTTGATAAAACAATTTTTAAAAAGGCAGTGTTAAGCAGTTTCAAAGAGGCCTCTGGAGCTGTATTATTATCCTCTTCCTCCAATTCTTTCCCCAAAGTCACAAACCAGAGCACAACCACCCACCCAAATGTTTCCAAGAACAGCAAGCTGTCACCTTCTATATATAGCCCAGGTGTCACAGCTCAACCCCAGCCTTATCTAACAGCCTTAGCAGTGCAGAAACAATGCTTGGAAGGCTGGGGATGCATTTAATTACAGCAATTTACCCATGGTAAGTTTTGGCAACCAGCTTCAAGTCACCACTCTGTGTGTCAATAAAATCTGCAGAATTTGGGGAAAGCTCTTGCATCCACACTCCTGGGAGCACCCCTGCAGAACAAATAATGCAGATCTCTCTCCTCTCAACTGAAAGACAAATTTTACATCTGAAAGTTTGACAAGTTTTCTTTGGAAATGCTCGAATAAGTGAGTTGGAGCATATGAGTTATCGAGGTGACAAATGCCATCTCCATCTCTGGACCCTTCTCAAACCAGATCAGGACTCAGTGCTGCACTTCCCCCCTGATTTACTGGCAGCTCATTCAGCCATGCAGGATTTATGTGCCCAAGATACTCCAACCTCCCCTGCAAGGCTGCAGTTTGTCCCCTCAGAAGGTGCCATGGGCACTGTTCCACAACTTCCTGAGTCTTTGGGCCCTTTGATCCTGGCAAATCCACCCAAAAAGAATCTACCTGCAGAGCCACCCTGCCAGTGTAATGAGGGAAAGGTAACACCATAAACTTCACAGGCCTGTGAACACTAAAGGAGGTGGTGAAGGCAGTCAGAGATCACTTCATCAAACTAATTGTGCCAGTAAGTGAAACCTGTAAAACCATTTACAGTATGCAGTCTGCTTCAATTTATATCATTCTGCCATGAAATCCATGTGAGACTGTAAATGGTTTTCTCAGATTGAGATACAGACACATTTACCCCACTTGTTAGCTAAGAGACTATCAGACAAAAAAACAAAACCAAAAAAAAAAACAAACAAAAAAACCAAACCAAACCAAAACAAAACAACAAACAAAAACAAAAACAAACCCCCCCCCAAAAAAAAACCAAAAAACAAAAAACCAAAACCAACCAAACAAACAAAACCCAACAGATTTTCCTCAAAAATCCAAGACAGAAACCTCTGAAAATTCTATTAAAGTGTAAGACTTAAGCATCACCTCATAATGATAAAGCACATACAGGGTAGGTATTTTAGGGGGACTGGCAGGACTAATAAAACAACATTGTTCATATGTGTGCTCCTAATCAGGAGCTCATATATATATATGAATTCAGTTATAGCTGAACTCATTTAAATTCACTGCTCATGTAATGCAAAGTAATTATTACTAAAATAATATGAAATTCACCGTGTGACTACATTCAAAGCTTTAGGAGCTTTCATTGAAAGGAGTTTAGTGAACATCTTTTTGTATACTAAAAGACAATGGAAGAATTTCCTACTTCTTTACATGATGTGGGAATCCTTCAGTATTTGCCACGAGGCTTTGGCAGTTAAAAAATTTCAGCACAATTCTAAAATAAATATATTTATACAAATATTTGTCTCTAAAAGGGAGGGTGGCATCAAAAGATCTTCAAGGCAAGCAGGAGTGAACAGAAGTTTTGCTGCCTCAGGGATGTGGTGTTCAGGAAGAGGCAGGCATGTCCCCAGAAATCAGATCTGAACAGAAGGCTCTCCTGCCCACCTCCCCTCCCCTCCCAGCCCTGCTCTGAGCAGCTGGGACAAAGTCCTCCCTATTCACAGGCAGCAGCAGCTCTTCAGAACACAAAAAAGGAGGAGGCTTATAAAGACAACTGCATATAGACACTGGAAATAACTCCCGATGGCCACATTCCTGCCATTGTCCCTGCTGCCCCATTGTGTCACACCATATGCTTTTTAAATGCACAAATTGCAGTACAGAAGATGCTGCCTTTGGCCCCAGGCTGGGCACTGGGTCTCTGCACGAGGCCCTGAAGGCACAGGCAGAGCCCCAGAGCTGGGTTTGTTACTGAGCCTAAAGATCCTCCTGCAGCCAGAGCCACCCCAGGTCATTCCTGGGTTTTCCATGCCCTGAGGCACACATGTATTTTTTTCAACTCCATTATTTCCTGGAGATTTTTTTTTTTTAAGTAAATTGAAACCTTATTTAGCCTAAATAGGAAGAGAAACTGCACTAGAAGATCGCTATTACATTGAACAATGAAGAATACAAAATGGTTCACTTACATACCATTTGATACTGAGATACACTGGTTGATATAGTAAATTACATGTGTTCTCTCACTGCAAGAGAAAAATAACATGATTTTATGTCCTAGAATCCTATATTGCTGCAGAAACAAACTACTTATTTTAGGACTCTAGGAGAAACATTACCTCTGCATTGCAGATACTGCTCAGCACAAAGTTGTTACTCTGCAATCTAATTAACCATTCTCATTAAAAACCCCTAGTTTTTACCAATTTAGAAACACAAGTGAATCATGAAAGAACGGGTTTTCAAAATATGTTAGGACAGATCTGCCAGTATTCAAAACTGAGACTGAAGGTTAAAGGAGGTGAGAGAGGTTTATTAACACTTGAACAAAAAAATCCTGAGCCTGTTTTATGTGTCAGTCTCAGACTTTACATGCTCCTAACAAAACTGCAAACACTTAAATGCTGGAGAGAGGCCATCAGGAGGAACGAGTGACAGCAAACAGAATGGACAGATGGCTCAGATTAAATTGTTGGTGTAAATCCTGTGTACCACCCACACCACTCACCTGGGAGCTGAAAGAACCCATCCTGCCAGGCCCCTCAAAACTGAGCTGCTCCAGCCCCAGTGCTCCTCCAAACCAGAGCAGGGCATGCACAGGCCACCCACCCAACCCTTCTGCTTCCTACAGCTGAGAAAATTAAAGATTACAGCCAATTACAGAAGTACATTTGCTGAATTTATCCATCACCCTGTGCAAAAAGGCCACAGATTTCCAAGGGACTCAGCTGGTGACAACAGAAGGGAAAGCAGTAGACCTTACTTTTGACAAGGAATAGACAGGTTTTTTAAAAAAGAAAAACATAGCCAATAAGTTCTTGAACAGAAGTAGAATTTTTGAAGCAGGCAGTGCAACAGCAACACAAGCAGTTTTCTTTTAGACCACTGTAACAATTTAAAGAGAGCAATAAATTCACTATATCCTGTTTTACTAGAGACTGAGAAGTACACCTTGACAAATCCTGGAATACCGGGAAATTTGAATCCACCCTTGTATCTGTCTCCAAAACAAATGAAAATGAAGGAAATACATAGCAGTACATCCCTCTAGGGCTGAGGGTGTAGTGGCTGCCCCACCAAACCTTTCACCCCAGCTGCAGCAGGTGCTCATGTCCCTTCCTGCACCACAGACAGCATTGTCCCCACCCCTGGACACCCCTCAGCGATGCCACAGCACCTGCCTCAGGACACGGGGCCTCTTCCACAACGTGTCCTTCAGCTCAAAAGCATTTTCTAAGTGAGTGAAGTGTTTTCATACTCTGTATTATCCACAGAGGTTAAACACTATTCACGTGCTGCCACAGCAGCTTCCCTGTCTGCACTGCAGAGCCAGAGATCCTGGGGAATGAAACCTCACACACACACACTGCTACTGCACCCAGCAGCCTGGTGCAGCTCATCTTTTATCTGCAGACACCAACAGAAATACCCATGATTAAGAGTGCAGTCGCCTCAGTTTCTACCTAGTCTTATGTTACTTTTCCACTTGGAAAGCCTGGAGAAGTTTGGGTTTAGTTTTTTGTTTGGTTGGTATTTTAAGTTGTTTCAGTGAAGCAGACACAGCTGTTACACACCTTGTGTACCACCCCTGAAAATAAGGTCCTCTCTCACAGCCCCTGAGAAAAAGGAGCTTCTGAGCTGTTCATTACCTTGTCCTTATTCAGTATTCTGAATAAACTTCTTAAGCTCCTAAGCACTTGTGATCAACGAAACAGTAGAATTTCTGCAAGTTACACTTACAAACCTTATCTTCCTATGAGTCATCTGTTTGTTACTTTGTCAGAAACATGCAACTCATTTCACCATGCTCTTTTTTGGGTCAGAGCTTACCAATGCCTTGGGTTCTTTGCACCCTTCTTAGAGACAAAATAACCATCAAGGATCTTCATTCTCAGTAAAGACAGCATCTTTTTTCATCCCTAAATTCCTGACAGCTGTTGACTAAAACCTGATGCTTTCAGCAGTCTGTTTCCCTTTTCCAAGCAGAGCTTATGTTTGCATTCACTGTCGTTGGGCCAACAGCTCTTCAGTAATAATTTTCTCATCATCTTATTTGAAATTCAAGCCACAGAGCTTTCACTTCACATCGAATAATGCCATGGCAAACTCAACAGCCCCAACATGCAAGAAGCTGAATAAAGACAAACGGGTGGAAATGCTGCCAAAGACAATCCCAGGACACCAGTGACATCTAGGGGCTGCTGAGGTGGGAAAAACTTGGGCAAAGGCTCCTCCCAACAGCTCCACAGTGCAAGCCCTTGGCTCTGGGTGCTGACAGACACCTCACCAAGGAGGAGTACATGAATACCTGAAGCCACGTTTAACTCGTACTCTTATTACATTTACAATTGAAAAAATAAATTAACAAAAGCACAGATAAGTGTGAAACATTACCTGGTAGTTTATTCCACCAGCAGTAACTCAGTGCTCCCTAGTTCTTGTTACCAGTTATCTGAACTTGTATCCAAATGCCAGCACCTCTGGAGGGGCACAGGGACCCCGTTCAGGTGGGGGACACTCAGGTTTGGAGTTCTGCCAAAGCACCATCACCACATCTCTCCTCTGCATGCCCACCTGGGCAAGGAACAGAGGGGCTGTTAGGACAGAAGTGTTTTCAGACACAGAACTGCCCAGAGGACTAGGGTTAATTCAGAGAACTGAAGGCCCTTGCATGATGTGTTCAACAAGCATGTTTTAAAATGCAGGTCTTGGCAATTAAGTACCCAACAGCAGCATTCTGCCCTAGGTGTGAAGGCAATCACCTGTGTGCTGAAGTGTTCTGTGGTCCCCAAACACCTTGATTGTTCAGCTTACAGAAGTAGCTGGGTCCTTTCTGACCAAATCAGGCCTTGTACTAGCTTGCTCTATTAAAAAATTCCACAAGCCTCTCAAAACAGCCATGGAAAAAAAGAGTTAATGGAGGTCTCATAACCTGAGTCCCTTCTGAACAGGAGTCCAAGCCCTGAGCTCCAGCACTGCTCCACCCCCCAGAGAATTAAACACCAACAGGGAAACACTCCAGCTTGTAAAGTTTCAGCAATCTTCAAAGACAACACCTCACACCTTGACAGAAGACTGAAAATCACTGTACAGAGCAAATCCAAGGGGCATAACTGGAATTCTCTGTCCCTAAGCCACCTCAGGGGCTGCAGCTGACACTGAACAAAGCAAAAAGCACAACAAAGGTGTTTTCTGGCAGATCTGAACAACACAGAGCCCAGCTGCACGTGCTCTTCCAGGAAATTTGCACATGATTTCAGAACAACTCCTCAATATAAAGATTCAATCTTCCATGTGACTCAAAACTTAGAGGTTAGAAAAGCTGGCAGCAATTTCACTCCCAGACAGGAAGCCAGAGCTAACGTAACAGCAAGCTCTGGAGTCTGAAATACCAGTTCACATATCATCAGTAAAGCACATATTCTGACTTCTTATTTGGAGTAGAAGCCTCAAGGAACAAAAAGACAACTAAAAATATATCTGTTTTATTTACCAGTTTTCTAAAAAGCAAAGTCATAAAAATTAGTCACAAGTGGCAAAACCAAAATATATTGCACAGTGTACAGAAAACATTGTTGACATGTTGACAAAGTGTCATCACAAATAAATCATCTTACAACAGTTTGGAAAAATTACAGCTTCAGAATCTTATCTATAAATGGAGGCATGTAGATTTAAAGTTACAGGAAAATATTTTAATACCACCCTGTAAATGCAAACACTTTAAGGATGCAAGATTAAGTCCATAATTAAGCACATCCACAAAATGCTCTAAATATACTTTTCTCTTCCTTTCACTAAGTTATGGTTACAAGATGGTCATTGAAAAAAAAATAATAAAAGAAATGAGGACAAATAAAAAAAAGACATGGGGAGAAAAAAAGCATGCTAAAGCAAAGAAGTTCAAAGTGGTTGAGAAGTCTTTGAAAATTATTTGTATAATTATGATGCACTCCTTTTATATAAAGCTTTTATTTTTCCCAAACCCTGGTCCATGTTTTTGTTTCCATGTAAAAATGAAATATATTTCATATGTTGGTATAACTGCACTGTTCCATTTATGATTAAAACATTTAATATATTGGATGTGAACACCAACACTGGAAAGTTTCTCATTCACTTTGTATTTACAAATATTTACGTTTGACCTTGCTGAACTGTTAAAGACAGCCATCAGATCTTGCTGGCTAGTGCTTCACAGTACATTTAAGGTACTTATTTGTTTTTGAAAATTGTGATTCTGCTTGTTTCACAAGTTGACACACTTTGCTACCTGCAGAACCTGTCCAGTGCAAATTTTCCAATTAATAGCTAATTACTTAAAACGAATTACTTCTTCTGCTAAGCGAATACCAGTCACTTTTGCGTGTTTTTGGTGTCAGATCTAACTTCACATCCTCTCTGTATGCAAAGAGAAATATTTGTATAGAATGAAAATAATCTTAAATTTCAGCGAATAGAAATGTTATCCTAATAAAAAAAGAAAATGCTTCCCATGAAAAATGTTTTAAGACAAACATATCGAAGTTAATTGAATTAACTTTCGTCATTTTTCACCCCAAGACTTACAGCTGACGTCTAGCAATACAGCAACTAAATGTCCTTTAACTAACCAACATATTAAAAGTTGTTCTCTCATGTTCTCTTCCCACATCCAACAGACATAAACAGCACAAGAACATAAAGTACACATATTCAAGTCAATACAATCTCAGAGGCATTAAAATGAAATCTTCGACAGCAAAGGATTCCAGCCACGCTGAATTGGAGATTATGTAAATCAAGCAGATTGAGTCAACATTATTCTCAAAATCACTCCTTTTTTGTAAGAACTATCTTCAAATGACAAGATAATCCTCCCTTGCCACATACAAATTTGATGTTTGTTTAGCCACACTGGAAAAACTGATGGCCAAACTCCTGACAGAACAGGTTAGAAATAAAGGTTAAAGTTACCCCAAGCTCTGTCTAACAGTCACTGGAGCAGGGCCAGTCACCCTCTGTGGTCTTAAGTTTTTAAAATCTTTAAGCATAAAGATTTCTTGAGTATAAATTCTCAGAAATTATGCTTCAAGGTCATAAACAGTTCATAGTTTTGCAGTGTCCCTTTAAATAAAAGGCTACAAAGTTGTCAGCACTCCCCTACACTTCGACATCAACACAAACTTGAACCCCAGACCATCTTACAAAATTAGGTCAACATTCTCTTAGACAAGAAAAGTTCCTACATTCAGAACTAGAAGAGACAAAGAGGATGAGATCAACTGGTATGAGAAGGGCAAGTGTGAATTGATTTCCTTGAAGGTTTTTTCTTCTACTATGCTGGACCACTTCAAATATTAAGAACAATGCTAAAGAGCCACTAAGCAAAATTGCTCAACAATTTATAATGCTGAGTCATCACCAAAAGGAGATTTGAAGAACCGTATGTACGTGAGGAGATTTTCAGCACTTCTTAACCCACTCTACAAAAAACACTAGGCATCAATGAAAGTTTCTATAGTTTATAAAGAAATACTTGAGGCATATAAGTGCAAAATGAGTCTTTTAAAGAAAAGCTATACCATCTTCAACAATGTCCTTACTGGGAAGAGATTGCCACCATTTAAAAAGAGATTCATTCACAAATTACTCTTCTAGAGCAAGAAAAACACATTTGCTTTTATGAGCTGGATTCATCCTGCTGGATAAAAGATTAAAACCTCTATGGATCCTTCACTGTTGTTTTGAAGCAATTTTCAAAACAACAGGCTCAAAGGCTATGTTTGTTCTTCACTGACTTGATTCAGGGAAACCAAGTTGTTTTCTCCACTATCTTCAATCATCTCATTAAGGTCCATTTCATGGATTTCTTCTTCATATGATGTATAAAAATTGCTCTGTATATTGTCCTCACAAAAAATACATTCCTAGAAAGAAAAAATAATAGAAGCACTCATAAGTAAAACAAGAAAAAAGCTTTTCCAAGCACCAGTCCACCTGCATGCAATCCTTGACTCCAAGAGAACTTTTCCACCCGTGCTGTAGCTACCAGATATAGTTCACTCCACAACTTTTCCACACACCATGATTTTATAAAGTGCAGTAAATCAATGAAAGTACTTGAGAACTCTACTGGAAGCAGTTGTGCCACAGATCACAAGGTGGGTGCTTGTAGGATCAGTGCTGCAGTTACATTAACACCACAATTAGAATTCCACTGCAATCCCTTCACACTGACTTTTGAACACTCATGTGCAAACAGAGCCTCTGAGTTTGACAGCTTTTGTGCAAAAAAGCCACAAATGACAGAAAGCTTAGAGAAAAGAAAATGCAATCAGGTATTTGTGTGTGAATGAGTAAAATACATAGACAACAAATAAAATTGCATGGATCCTTTGTTTTGTTGGTTTGTTTTTTTTTTCTCTTTTCAAGCCATTAAACTACTTAGAGGAATAATAATCCTGAGTGAGAAGTCTGATAGAAAAAAGGATCAGTATATTGCCATTCATTTTGTACTTTGAAAACAACGGGCATCCATTTCTGCACAAAAAGTAGACATTTTTATGTAGTGAAGTTTCTGCTGTGCTACTAAAGCATTTCAGAGACACAGAAATTCAGAAAGAGAAAGGAAATTTCTTATCCTGT
This sequence comes from Buphagus erythrorhynchus, assembly GCA_013400855.1. Lineage (NCBI taxonomy): Eukaryota > Metazoa > Chordata > Aves > Passeriformes > Sturnidae > Buphagus > Buphagus erythrorhynchus. Next base: position 38,872 of record VZTT01010407.1, on the reverse strand, counting down.
ATTCACCAGCACTTTAATTTCTTCCATTGGAAAGAAGATTTATGCTGAATTGAATCAAGCTAGAAACCACTGCATGGAAGTTTGAATTTCTTTTTCTTCCCTATGCATAATTGACCAAGCTTTCATAATAATAAGAAAGGAAGAGTCTAACACAGGCAGCTAATAATTTAAGCCCTATTATACATGCAAAAGTAATTAACCCATTAAACTTACAGAATTAGCAACAGTTTTTGGCAGTCCACCTTGCTGGATCCATGGATGAACTTCAATAAGCTCTCTTTTTTGTTCTTCTGTAAATTTTGGCTGTAGTTTCTGCATTTGCTTTAATTTCTGCTTATCTTCTTTTAAAACTGTTTCCAAATCCCTAAAATAAAATGTGTTTAGAAATTGAGTTTCAGCAGTTTCTGGGCCTTATGCCTACGTGAGGTTACAAAGTCAAATACTAACATTTTTAAAGACTATTTCTGTTCTAGAACGTTACGCTTAGAAATCTTATATTGGAAGAAAATGAAATGTGATTACTCCAGCTGCTCTGCATTTGCAGACATCTCTGCTGGCTCACTGTCTTTTCAAATCCCAACAGTTTTCTTGGAGCCATTCAGACAGCACCACAGTGAAACCAGCAAAGCTCCAGTTTCCCTCTGCTGCTGCTGCAGTTCCAAGCTCCCCTTCAGAGGGAGGACAACCCAAAGCAGAGACTCGATGCACAGCAGATAAAGCAGGAGTAGTAAGATGTGTTTAAGGTCACCAAGAATGAACTAAACTTTAGAACACAGCTCTATTTCAGCAACCAAAATTCTCTATCCCTCCAAATGCCCTACACCTCCATTCAGGAACTTAAAAAATTCCATCCCACCGCAAGATTTACAAGCTGTATCCCTTTATAAAAGATGACAACAGAATGCATGTTCCAAGAAACCCAAAATAATTTCTATTCCTTACAGAGTACCTAAGAACAGGTTGAATTTAGACTTCACTTCTTGGGCATCACACTCTGACAATGAGCTTCACTCTTCTTACCAAAATATCCTGTTCTTTGGCAGGCTTTGCTGCTTTTATGGGCTGCTGGAATTCCCACCTATGGCTGTCAACACTTCAGACTACAAAAACTGAGACATGTCAAAGTATTTTTAAAACTAGGAGAAAAAAAAAAAAACCTAAAGTTCTTACAATTTATTCTTTACTTTCCCCATCATGTCTGTGCTCTTGTATTTTGAAAGCTTGTTTACCTTCCTTTTCAAAGGCTTGTCTTTACTGAAACCTCCTATTCTTCTCAAAACACCATTCACTGCTCCCAAGAAATATAAACAAGTAGGTTGAAAAAAATAATCCACAGGCTTGCCACCCTTTCTTCCCCTATACCTGCTCTTTGCTACTGAGGTAGTAAGTTTTTTATTTTTTAAAAAAAGTTTATTTTATTAGAAGCCTTCTGATTTTTACCTTCTACTTCCTTGTCCTAATTTATGAAGAAGAAAGAACATATAGAAGTTAACAACTCAGAAAATAAATCCACAAGTCCAAGAGCAGCATTCCACTGGACATGGCATCCCAAGGACAACAGCCAAGGACTGGAGATCTTCCAGGCCAGACCATGCCTAGATCTAAGCACATTCACCAGGGATTTCTGGGCAAGTAGTTACAAATCACTAACTATGGAACAGCTTCCAAAAAATACACGAAGTTCATTTCAACTCAGGAAATTGACCTAAAAATACAGCTAAGCCTAATTAAACAATTTTTCCTCCTTGAGAAGCTCCTGTGTGGTATACAAAACATATAAAGGAAGCAAGAATTTTTCTTGACACTGAGCTAAACATTAAAACCAGTTTATTTCTGCTGAGATAGAGACTCCAATACATCTTTCCTCCTGTACATTCTGCTTCCCCTAAACACAGAATGTGGGAAGGGCTGTGCCACTGGAATTACCGTGAGGGGAGCTGGTAAGTCATCATCACTGTGTCATCTGTGTTAGCCATCAGCAGCCAGATGGGATCCTGAAGCACATATTTGATGAAGTGCTCACTTTCTTCCATTTCTGTCTTCATTTTGGTTTTATGGTGGTTCTCTGAGGAATCAATGCTCCCAAAGTATTTGCTGGTGTGACTAGTTTCACTGCTACCTGTAAATGGAGATTTAACACTTCATTATAAATTGTTCAAAACATGGATTATCTAAAAGCTTTTGAGTGTAGAGAAGATTAAAGAGAACTGAATGTATGAACACAACCACTATTGTACTTCTTTCTTTTAAACAGAGGGAACTTTCACCCTTCCATGCATTAATCTTTTAAAAACTCAAATTCTTAAGTAAAGTCTCCATTAAATTTCAACAGAATAATTAGCTCACTTTAGAAGTTTTAAATGAACATGGAGCATGGTCTTTTTATTATTCCTTTATGCCTGCATAATATCTTAATGCCTGTTTTACACACACTTAGAAAAGGTTCTATTCTGTAAGTCAAGCACAATAGAAAAACGTTTGTGTAATGCAGTAAGAAAGAAATCAAGAATAAACTATGCAACGAGGAGTAAAGACCAAGCTTTTCACTTGCTGTTCATGGTGTCTGCAATACCTCAAACTCTTCTGCAATGCCAGGAGGCTTCTGGCTGCCTGAGTTACCTGTTCTGCTCCCTGACATGCCACAGCCATTGGACCCAGAGCCCAGGGACTCAGCAGCTGCAGACACACCACTCCCTGAAGAGGCTGAGCCAGTGCCTGAACATGCATCCTCTTGCAGTAAAATGTCAAGCAGGACACTGGACATGGAGAGTTCATCACTGTTTTGAGCATCCATTGGAGATTCAGCCTAGTGATAAGGAGAAAAAATAAAATTAGAAAACCAAAAAGCAAAGCTCTTTATTACTAAATGTAATAGCTTTGTTACTTCAAATAAATGAATTCTCAGAAATTATCCTTCCAGGTAATAAAGAGTTCATAGTTTTGCAGTGTCCATTTAAATAAAAGGCTACAAAGTTGTCAACACTCCTCTATACTTACACATCAACACGAACTTTAACCCCAGACCATCTTACAAAATTAGTCTGACATTCCTCTTAGACAAGAGAAGTTCCTACTTCAAAACTAGGAGTCAGAGGATGGGATCAAGTAGTATGAGAAGGGCATATGAGATGGCCTTTTTTTATTAATACATTTATTACTAAATGTAATAGCTGTATTATTAATCATATAAATCATTAGTAATAAACCCATTTCACTTCATATTCTAATGTTTACATAATTATTCAAAGACAGTCACCAATAATATATGCCAAGAAATAATGAAGTGGACACTTTAACAGACAGGAGGTCTTTCAGTAAGACCAACTGAATTTCTCTTCAAACAATTAACAATATAGTTTAATGAGAAAGTAAGAAGCATATTTCCTGTTTACTTTTGACAGCACCTACTGTCCTGGACAACTCAGATTTTACCCAAGCCACTCACAACCTACTAGCAATTGCTCCTACTATAATCTGCCTCAAAGGATTTGCATCAACATCTCTCACTGTTCCATCTCCTTGAGAGGAGAAAGAAGAGTAGCATTGACAGTAGTAAGAAAATGTTCCCAGCAAGATCACTTATTTGTGTACTTTTAAGGGAAGGAGCATTACCTACACTAATTTTTAACCTAATCAAAACTTGACTGCAAATCAGTTTGAAGATTAAATATTAGAAATTAAGGCTGAGAGAACATGCAAAACATGTAATAATGGAAGGAACTGACTTTACCCTGAACACATCCCTGAATAATGGAAAGAGGCAGCCAGAAAAGATAAAGGATACAGCTCCATCCCATCAGCATTTATGCCGATACTCTATGGTGCCTTTAGAAAGCACAAACAATACCTTACATATTTCTACCATGGAAACCTTTACACTCATATTACTCCATCAAGTTATTTGTTAGATTGATTTATCAAATTGAAATGAGCCAGGAAATTAAAAAACCCTGAAGTTACCAAATAGTTCAGCATAGTTTTAGTGCAACAAACAAAACAAAAATAAAGTTACGGTCTGCAAGAAATTATGAATTCTTCATTTACTTTGGTTGGTTGTCTGTAAACACAGAAATGCTTTTAATTTAAATCAGCTTCTTTCAGACCACTTACAGATTATTTTTCCCATGCACACAAACTCATTAGCACAAAAGCTTTTGCTAAAAATGAAGTGCCCACATTATTTTACAGTTTATTTCAGTGGCTTTCAATGGGCTTATCCATATCCTTATTTTCTTCAATGAAAAGGAAGAAAACTCTTTCAGGATATATTTCCAAGCTACCTAGTGTAACTTTAGAAGAATGATGAGGTAGATTTAATTTTTAAAGGTTGAGACTATTCTGTTTGCACTTCATGTTTTCTTCAGTTTGCTGAAGTTTGAATTTACCAACTACAATTGTGAGTGTACAAAGCCTCCCTGAGACCCCTCTCTTGTTCCCGGCTTGCTCAGATGTTAAGGAGAGGCCTCTGGGAGGTTGTACATGGACAAGAGCAAAAGATAGCAAAGAAGGCTCTTTTTCCCCTGGGGATGTTCAGATGTTTATTCCTTGTGGATTTCCAGGAGCAAAAAGAGGGCAAGGGCAGGAGATTTGGGCCTTATCTAGGGTCTGGAAAGGGGGCGAGGGGAAATTGGATCTGAGCCAACCAAGCATGGCCAGAGGGGACAGGGACCAGACCACAGGGGCACAGTAGGGGTTACAGAGTGCATTACAACATGTGAGTCCAGCTCCTGGCACAATGTAACTCCTGCCTATCTAACAAATAGGTCCTGGAAGTGAAAGGACTGAAAGGGATGCAGCAGAGCCAGGAGAAGTGAGGGGGGTACCCGACTTACAGGTAAGGATTCCTTCCCACTGCCGTTATCCGCTGTCCTGATCTTGCCTATGGCACCTTCCTCACCCAAGGCTCCGTGCAGACCCGCAGGAGCTCCGCTCTCTGCAGTTTTTGTGGTTTCTTCCAGCTGTAGGAGATTCAGAGGAGAGCTGCACCTGGACTGGAACAGAGGTGGTGAAGCCTGGTCCTGAGGCCCCGGTGACTGTGGAGTGCAGGAACGGGAGGGGTCATTGCGTGGCTCTGCCACAGGCGCCCTCTCAGCCTCTGCTGGGGGGTTGTACTGGAATGGCTGTGCTGGGAAAAACGCCTGCTGTGGGAAGGGGCTGGCTGTGCCAAAGGGGGGCTGTGCTGGGAACACTGTCTGTGAGGAGAAGGCAGGATGGGCAGGGAAGCTGGGCTGGCTGGGGTAAAGCGGTGGAGGTAAGTTATTGTTCATCTCTGGGTACATGTAGTTGGGGAGCACAAGAGCCACCATGGGGGTCATGAAGGGTGCAGAGAACTGGGATGGCTGCATAGGGCAAGTGTTTCCAGAGTCTGGCAAGTGATTAAAACCAGAGAGTGAAGTTTCAGGAGCCGGTGGCACTGTCCCTGCTGCTGGAAAAACAGGAAGGGAATATGCAGGCATGACAGTGGGGAAGGACACTGCTGAGTAGCTAGCTTGTGAAGTCTCTGATGGTGACCAAGCTGTGGCATTTAAACCTTGGAGGGGGAACCGATGGGGGAATTTAGCTCCAGAAGTCGTGCTGTCTGAAGATTCCTGTGGTTTAATGCGCTTTGACTTCCTGTTCTTTCCACTTTTCTTCCAAGGCTGATCCATTCCAGAAGTGGCGTTTCTTTGTCCGCGGCCACCTGCAAAATGAAGACTTGTAAGAAAGGTTCTAAAAATACAGCTATACAGGACCTGTACAACCATTTAAATTAAAAATATAAAGATAAAAATCTGGGAAAAAAATGCTTAGCAGTGTCTGACTTCTGTTCCAAGTCAAGACCAAAATGAGAACAAAGACAGATCATGTCAAGCACTTCTGAAAATGCCACCCAGAGCTCCCAGGCCTAACACACAAGACAATCTCACTATTACTGCTAGCCTCTGCCATTTCCATCCTGCTGATCACATTATTACCTTAAAGGCAACCAGACAATTACCAGATTGTCTCACCAATTACACAACAGTGGAATGGGGAAAACTGGAAAACAAAGGAGCTGAAAACAAAACAAAACCACAAATCTGAACAAAAGACAGATGGCAAGACGGAAGGAAAAGAAAAGCAAAGGAATACAAGCACAGATAGAGTAAAGCAAACATCCTAAAGCAGGCTTTTTTTGCCCTTTGAAAGTAGATGCATGACAGTAAAAGTATAGAGAACAGAACAATCAAAATATTAGTTCCAAAAACATCCTTTATGACACTAAAAGCAATATTCCACTTTAAATCTAGCGAGATTTGTCAGAAATTTTTTCTGTGGGTTTTGAAAATAGCATGCACCTGTCACTGTCCACACTGGTCCCACAAAACAATTAAAAATGGAAATTTTTAATCCCTCCCAACAGGATGTACTTTCTATATAAATAGAAGTTTTATTGTGAAAACTATTGCCATACCACGTTCAGCAGGCCGTCCTTTTGGTTTATCTTGTAAGTAGTAATTGCAGTGTGATTGAAAAATATTAAATCTCTTGATTTCTTTGAATTTATTCAAGAAGCTCTGTTCCTCTTTTTGTGTATGCACTGCAAGGACCTCCTTTGTAAGTCCCAACTTTTTAAATGGCTCCTTCTCTTGATTTATGTGTGCAGAGCTGGATGGAGGGGCAAGAAGTTGGCCATCTATGACTTCTGCTCCACTTGGACCATCTTCTATCATTTCTACAGGAACAGAAGGCAAAATACTCAAGACGAAGCAAAGAAAGGCCTGTACATGCATTTTTAAGGTATTACAATTCTGTAATGATTTTGCTGCAAGTTTAAGATTACACATTCCATCCCTATTTATCCCATTTCCTAAGATCATTTTGGCTGTAAAGAAAATGTAAGTCATGAGCCGACATCAGCCATGTCTGAAACTTGAACTTGCTAGCACTTGCCATCTTGAAGTAAAAATATTGGCAAAAGTCCTACCTAATTCAGGTTGTGTTTTTTTGTCTCCAACATGAACAATGGTGCTACTGTAGCTGCACTGACTGGTGAGAGACACAACACTTTCAGGCTTGCCAGGTAAAGCCAAAGATGTTAAATGAGCACCAACTACTGGGGGACCACTTGATTTACCAGATGCCTTCAACACAGCAGAATCTGTTAAAAGAAATAAAGTTGCAGCTTACTGAACATAATCAAGAGCAAATTCAAGTTACATGCTGCTAGGGCTACAAAACAGTAAAGGCCAAACTGCGCTTGACAAGACAAAACAGTGAACTTTTTACTTTATACATTCCAGGAATAGAATGACTGTGGAGCAACAGATGCAATCCTCTAAGCCCATATACAGCCAAATCAAACCTTTTCAATGAAGGACATTTTCTCTTTCTGGTCTTCGCTCTTCTTTTATTGCACAATTTTGGAAGAAATTTTCTAGCCTCTTCAAGTCCAAGAATAAGTTGCCCCCAGCTCCCAAAGTGTTGTACAGTGATTTATTTCATTAGCTGGTTACACTGTAAGAGCTTTGTTTTGAACATTCAGCTATTTAAAATTCTCTCCCCTGAAAGCCACACACAGTAATCCAGCAGAGGTCAGAGCAGTACCTCACCAAACAGCATTAAGACATTCCTCCTCTCATAGGAATACTTCCATAATGCATATTTAAGACCTAAAGATTGCCTTTTTCCTCACTGGTGACTTCATCTCAGACATCTGTGCAACAAAGAGCTGATGACCCACATCATCTCCTGCCAACCAGAACCACAGAGACTCCCAATTACAGCATTTCAAGCCCTTCTGCAGGACTCTCTGCTCCTGGTCTACTGATACCATCTAATTTGATTCTAAAAGCTGTGCTGGAACTTCTTTTTGAAGCTCATCAAATAGCCAAGATCATTCCCACAACCAATTTTTGAGAAACTCCACTGGACACTCTCCCTTCAGCCTCATATAATGACAAGGTAGAATGAACAAATCTCTCATTTGCATGCAGTTCTTTACCAGTCTCACAATCCTTGTACTAACCAGTTACATCCTTCATTTAGCTCCCCATCCAGACAAGGGACTATATCAAATGCTACATCTATCTAAGGCCTAAAAAATTAACTGAATGTTTCTGTCTGCAGCAGACTTTTTAGACAGCTTGCTTCAGGAATCCCCATCTTTTTGTTTTCATGGATGAACATCGGGTTCTAACATCTCACAAAACACAGAACAGTCCAGTGCTGCATTTTACCTTTTCTTGTTCCTTTTTTTTAAAGCAGAAATGTAATATGTATATTTTTGTTGCAATTTATTAGCTGCTAGGTTCTTCAGCTGATTGTTCTTTCAAGTCCTAACTGTGAAATAAAGTTCCTACATCTGATTATGATTCACGTCCTGAACCTCAAAATCCTACTGTATTTTGCACATTACAAATTAGTTCATTGCATCTACAACTCAGATATGCAATCAACTACTCAATATTTTAACTGTAAGGAAGATATTAATGATAAAAGTTAAATCACCAACATCAAACACTGAGAAAGGGGCTATGAGATCATGCCCAGACTTGTCATTATTCTGCAAAGAAGCAGCATCCAACTGCCTGCCAGCAAAACTCAGTCATGAAAAAGCTGTGCTGTAGAGTTACCTCCCAATGGCTGGATAGAATTATCAGCTGCTTTTTGTTCATGAACTCCAGAACTCAGTGATGCAACACTTGTTGAAGGTTCACATTTTCTTTTTGCTGTACCAGGCACGTTACAACTCTCCAAGTACCTAAAATACAATGATTTAGCAATATTAGACATTCTAGTCCTGTGTCCAGAGGTCAAGAGTAATTCACTCACTGGTTGCTCACCTGATAACGCTGTCCAAACAGCTGATCTGCTGATAGGAATACACAGGTTGCTCTTTCCAAGCCAGCTCCTCAGTAGTCACATTTTTTGGAGCAGCTGCTCCTGCAGTATCTTTTCCCCCTACACCTTTCACCTGACCACCAGCAGTATTCTGTTTTTCTGTGGAAAGAGATACTGCTATTAAGCAATTAAGACATTAAATCCTTACAAACTCCCCTAAAAGCAACAGTAGTAAAGGCTTTTCATTTCTACATATTTAGCAGGTCACAAATTAACCACTGCAATGCACTAATAAATTAATATTGTGTAAATATTTTCCTGTCTTTATGGGTTCTTGGAGTTATAAAGTTTAATTAGATTGCACATGGATCCAAAGGGAATAAAAACTATGGCTGTAAGGGAATATATATCATTAGGGTTGGAACACACTCAGGATGAGGACAACTCTAGTGCCCACTTAAATTATTTCAAGACAACAGCTTTAGGCCATGCTTTAACTGTGTTACACCACTATTGATTCAATACAGCCAAACACAATATTTTCCTGGGCACACTAGAGAGCCACAGGACAATATAATTTCAATTGATAAAATCCTGTCTTTATGCATTGATTAGAATTCAACTATTAAAAAGTCCTGCTGCCATATTATCCAAGGCACCAGCACAAGAGACTGGGAACTGCTAATGTCTTACCTGCAAAAGACTCTTTCTTAGAGTCCAGTTTTACTTTGCTGTCAGTGAAAATATGCTGTCCTTTATTCTTGACCTTACGGGCATATTGACAAACCTCCTGAAAGCAGATTGGGAAAAACAGTTATTTCAAAATTCTGACATAAAAGGTGTATTACAAAATTTTTACATAAAACATTATTCACAGTGATTCCTCAGTAGACTAAATCTAACTTCAGTTAATCTCTTGCAATTAGTTTGATCACAGGAGAAATATGTATATATACAATGTTATTGTGCCACTGCAAAAATTTTGAATTGGAAAGAGAAGTTTAAAGTATGTTTCTTGTAAATAATTACTCTGTATTTTGTTTAATCTGCTTGAATATCTTTGATAGGAAAACATAAAATGTTCATTATAAAGATGACTTCAGGAAAAAAGCAAACCTATCACTTGGTTAAAAAAACCAGAAGTCTAACCAAGCACTGACAGGATGTTATAGAGCTGGACTGTAACAGCCTTCACTGTCTGTGGAAATAGTGAAGGAATGCCAGGCATCTATTTCCCTGTTAAATAAGAAATCCTGAGACTTCATCTGCTTACTCCACCAGTGTTTAAGAACTGAAAGCCAGGAAAGTGACCACCTTGGCAAGAGCAGGAGTCTGCAAAGTCTGATCACAGAAGCATGAATCAGATTTGGGAGAATTAGCCTACAAGCAATACAACTTATCAAGGAAAATTTTTGGCTTTCAGAATTAAATACAAAGTAAAGTTTGAAGCACAAACTAGAAGATGGTTTTAGTCCATTCAATTTATTTCATTCTGTATAAATGCTGTATTTTTGCAACATTAAAAGTGATCAGGGTCAGTATCCCTTGGTTATGAAGGTATTACTGCATTTAATCTTCTTACTTTCATTTGGGAAAACAGTAATTACAGACTTTCCCCTCCCAAAAGAAACTGCTTTCAAATATCTAGCTGGTTTCCCAAGAAACACAGCATATAACATGTAACAGACATTAGATTAAGTAAACACACTGAGCAGGTTTAAATTCTTTATAACACTTTCACGTCTATCACTGTGCTTCAGTACCCTGAGGCTTCACCTACACCAGAAGTGTTTATTCCCTCAGACAAAAGCATTTTTTTATACTGAACAAAAAAAGAAAAATAGCATTTTCTTTATACTTTCTCCTATTTCTAATTTGAAAACATTATTCTAAAAGTCAAAAATCCCCACTTTTACTGGTTTGTTTTGTTCCACATAGTTGAATGAGAAAAATTCAAAACCTACTGGTTTATCCTTATGAGTGTCTTCATTATTATTTCCTGTGCTGTCACTGGAGGATGCCACACTCATCAAGTGCTCATGTGAACCATTGCTACCCAGACTTCCATAGCCACTGGATCCACTGTTGTGTACAGGCTGTTAAAACAACATTTTGAAAAAAAATAAGTGTATGTATACACACACACACACCCCCACCCACCCAGGACACCAGTAACTCCACGTCAGGAAAAGAGATTTTATTTTATGCTGGGTTTTTGTTGCTCGGTTTTGGGGGGGTTTGTTTGTTTTTGTTTGTTTGTTTGTCTGGAGGACTCCATAACTACACAAAATTCTCAAGATATCAGCTGGAGCTTTAACACAGTTCAGTAAGTCTTGTCATGAGTGCAATGAATTCCCAGGATTGTAGCCAAAAATTCCAATACAGTAGAAGAATAGCTGAACAAAATGTCACACCAAGATAAACAGCCTTTCCTCAGCAGGGTAAGAGCAAAGCACTTGCTGTACCTGCAGTAAGAGCCGATAGATCTGCTCAGTGATCTCCTGAACACTGGGGTGAAGGATCCTGTCCTCTGTGTAGTTGGGAGCAGCAAAGACATCTTCATTTAAGGGACCCCTGCACAAACCAAACATACACCAGCTCACTGCAAAGGCAAGTGTTTCAACCACAGAGACACCACAGTTTCCATTTACCACCTATATACCCTAATCAGAATCTAATGCTTGTTCTGTTCCCTCATCTTCAGGATCTCTATGTAAACCTGAGGGAAGGGGAAACAAAAATATATTGACTTACGTCCTAACTTTGTGTCTTCCAATAATAAATGAAACTTTTCGACTCCAAGGGTTGATGAAACTGGACCAGCTGGTGTCCATGGTGATATAATCTCCATTTCTAGTGCAAAACCTGATTGGTGAATAGTCAAAAGGCTGCCCTCCATACTGAAGAACTGCAATGAAGGATTCAAACAGAAATTTCAGATTAATATTTGCACAATTCTACATAATGATTCAGGATTTTACAATGAACTGTACATTCATGGAGGGAATGGACATTCAATGTACTCCTCTTCATGGAGGAAGATGCCACTTGAGGGAACAAATGCTGGGTACATTGATACATTCAGAAATACTGAGCTACCAGAATAAGCAGATCTTCATAATTTACTGGACTATGATCAAGAAACCACCCTTAGAGTAAAACAAGCTAAAGAAGGCTGAAGAAGCAGCTTTACAAACTTTGCCAGAATGGCTCTTATTTTATTCTCTATGAAATAAGAAAGACTATCATGTAAGACATGACAACTTCTATCACACCATTCTCAAGAAAATTTTCTTTATGTAAGAAATATTTGTTTACAGTCAATTTGTTTACAAGAGATATGTATGCTTCATAGAAAGTACAAAACTGAGTGATTTCTCATTTTCATGGATTTGAATTAAGAATCGAGTTGTGCAGTGAAAGATTCAGATTTACTTGTGAAAAAAAATCAGGCACAATTAATTTTCTCCTACTACTTGTTGAGGTCATTGTAGTCATTATTATTAAGTTCTAGAAAGAAATTTATATTTCTGCTACAGTAAGAGGTTACATACTTTTCTTGTGAATTGCTAGCATTAAGGGTCTGTCATTTGGGTGAAGATGCACCAAGACTGGTGTTCCTATTAAATCCTGAGGTAGGTATCCCAACAGAGGTACTGCTCTGGAGAAAGAAAGACAAAGAAAACATAATAAAAATCTGGCAGAATAAATGTATATTTCATGTTTAAAATGTTTTCATTTTAAGCTTTCTTTGGTGTTTTTCCTGTGAAGAGAATGAATAATTTTAGGTTTACATTTGGTGAAAAAGCAAAAGTGCCAAATTAACAACAGTCATACACTTAGGGCAAGGGGGGCTTGCTTTGTTTGTGGGGTGGTGGTTAGACCAAATCAGAGTCTGCTGCAGCAATTCTGTCTTCTTTGCTGCCTAACTTTAGAGGATAAATACTTACCCTAATTTTAAAAGAGCATTAAAAAAGTTTAATCTCGTAAAACTCTCATGAAGGTAAATAGTACCCCAATCCCTTGGCAGGGAGCCATGGCTAAGGATCACAGGATTACCAGAGCTGAACTAGCACCAGGGGAGCTGACCAGCACTCCAGACAACTTTCACACAGGCAGGTGAAGAGTTCAACTCAGAGGAGCTGCATAGGAGCAAGCTTATTAATTAGAGAATTAAAAGGAGTGGTACTGAATTCCTGCACATTATCCATGAGCACGTCTAGTGACGTGAAAAATTAATTTATGTAACAAAGTAATTTTTATTGATCACTTCAAGCATTTGCATTAAGGATAAAGGAGTTCACAATATCACTTTGCATCTTACCCTGAAGGTTAACCACTGAAAATGTGCTTTGGAAAAAAAATGTACTAAGTCAACACTACTCAGTGATGTTTAAGTTGCCAGATGCCAACAAGTCATCTTGT
>VZTT01010407.1:0-17685 GCA_013400855.1 Buphagus erythrorhynchus | reverse complement strand
ACATGGACTAATGAGACATCCAGTTTTAGGGGATTTCCAAAGAGGAATTCCAAGCAGGGGGCTGGCACAAATCAAGACTGACAGGTAGTTTAGGATAGATTGACAAGGTGGGTGGGAAGTTATAATTCTGGACTAAACCATTAGCTTGGGCAATAACAGAACATACCATTAACAAGAAACACACTGCAACATCACTCTACACTTCCTATTTATTTCACCTTGTGGGCAGCCTTTACTATTCACAGATTCAACAAAACCCACCTATTTCAAGCTACAGAACGTCCCCCACCCTGCTCTTGTTTTAGAGAATTCACACTTCATATATTCAGAGGCTGCAGTTCAAAAAAATAGTAGGAGGTAGTCCAATACATTTAGATGCCATTATTTTTTGAAGACTGCATAACTTATTCCTAAAATACTAGTAATATGGAAATAAACTTAATTTTTAAAATCATTCAGGTTATCATTTAACTGCTAGAACTACAGTGATGGTCCTAGCTGTTCTCATCTCTATGAGAACACAGCATTGCTCTGGACCCCACAGAAAGCCAGTTGCAAAAACCAGACAAATCCCACAGAAAAAGACACAGTGATTCCAACACTTTTGTCACTCTTCAGTCACACTAACACAAAGAACTGGTGAAACATCAAATAACCCCTAGTTATAAGAATAAGCTGAAGTGATTCAACCATGTGCCTCGATTAAAATTTGGGAAAAGTTAACTCTCCAACTTTTGCATGTGCACTGAAATGAAAACTAATGGTGTGTCTCAGTGCTTTGTATCACATGGACATAGAGAGATGTCTCACACCAGCACCTCCAGGCACAAGGTACAATTCAGAAGTTCAGGGAGCTCAAGACTAGTTATTTCCCACCTAACCAGAAACAAGTTTGCAAAGTCTGAAAAGGTTCAGAGTTTCTTAACATTTCCTGGAAGGCAAAAGGCCGTTTCTTCAGCTTTGTGGCCTAGCTACCAACCCTTCCCTTCTAAGAAGAAGGCATGCCTGAGAATCTCAGTTCCAGGAAACATTTTCAATATACACTGAGACTCATGGCACCGTACTCACCGCATTTTTCATGATGTATTCTGAGGTTATAGTCTCTACTTCTTCCACTGTGTAAGACGATACATTGAGACCAGCAGGTTGGGATTCATTAATCATCAACAACTGGTAATATTCCTCATTGGCTACATGAGAACAACAAACAATTTATAATCAGGATTACCAATAAACACCCAGCCCAGAAGCAGTAAATGGCAAAAATATTTTTTGGCATAAATGCAAAAGTTGGGAAGTTGGCAGTTGGGAAATCTAGGCACTACTCCAAATGCATCATTTTCCCTGGTAGAGCTTCCTCATCAGTAACTCAAACAAATGTACACATCTTAATCTACCCATATATGAATGATCACGTATTTTAGTCTGACAGTTCAAACAGTACAAATTGTAAATTGTTTTCAAATCAATTTTCTAACTCAACCTAACAGCAGTAAAGTATCAAACCTCTAGAGAGCTGCTTCAACTCCCAAAGGAACAAAAGTTAACAAAGCCAACAAAAAGCTACAACATGAAAATACCTGGTTAGGAAGGTTTTCAGCCATAACACAGTTCTCTGTGTACAGCTATGTTTATTTAAACTCCTATTTTGAAAGTTTTGCTTTAGTCAGGTTGGCATTATCTAAGCAGTATCACACTTTATTACCTTTAACTTGTTTAATGCTTTTAAGGGCGTATTTCAACGTCGTTAGGACACTGGATTTGCCTTTGACTCTCTTCTCAGAAGGAAGGTGAGCTTTCAGCTCCTGCAGTGTTTTCAGCAATTCCTTTTGTGTTTTGGCTTTAGTGGACTGCTCACTACTGTAAGACAAAAAACAAAAATATACAACATCACTCAAATGCTTGAAGTGACACATCATCCTTAGAGAAGCCCAAATGTACTCTGGCACCTATCCACATCAATTTGTACCACTAGCCTCATTCACTTTGCCAGTACTCAGTATCAGCTTTCAGAACTAAGGGAAATTCTTACATGACCATTGAAAATGAAAGATTTACCACCAGCTTGAGTGTGATCATAAAATGTACTCTGTATGTGTGACAGTACATATGCCCAAACACCACAGAACTTTTTTTTCTTTCTTTGCCACAGTCCCCCCCTCCCTTTTTAGTGGTATTTTCCTTAGTTCCTTTCAAAATCAAACTCAGAAATGTTCATGGACTTCAAAGGAGAGAAGTAGGAGGTCCATTCAAGTCTTCACCTCCTGCTCAAGCAGGGTCTCTTAAGAAAGGTCCCTGAAAAGGGAATGGCAGTGGGAGAGCATCAAGTTAACAAAACAACTGGAGAAATCCTTTGGATAATATATCTCAGCTAGAAATGGCAATACATTAAGATATGGAAATTTTGACTAAATCTGTAAGGAAAAGAATCAGAGGAGGCTGGAGACAGAAGCTGCACTCAGGTGCATGTTCAGAAGAGCTGTCTCAGTGGAGAACAAACTACAGAGATTATCAGCACCAGTATCAGAAAGTTATCATCTTCCTTTCCAGTTCCTGATCTCTCTCCCCATTATTGAGAGGTGTTGACACTGTCACAAAGGAAGAGAAAAGGAGGCAAGGGAAGTGAGGGAGAGGGTAGCAAAGATGGATGGCAGATGGGTAGGAAGGAGTTCAAATGATAAATCACCTTGTCTTTCGCATTGGAGATTTTAAAATCTGATCATTCACAACGACCAAGAGGATTACAGAGCTGTTCTTAAATCTTTCTGAAAATTTTTTCCCTTCCAAAGGAAGGTCTTCTCTTACCATCTGACTGTCATGGCTGATAATCTGTAAGAAATTACCCTGGCACTGCTGTAGAAACAATAGTCCTGGCAACTGCAATGCATGACTGAAGCAGCCAGAAAAGCAGCTTCAGTTACCAAGTAATTTTCAAGAGGATTTGTGAACATTTTTATGAGAAGTTTTAAGAGCTTGAAAAGGTAGATAAATCATCTGACAGGTGTTGGGTGTATTTTACCAAGAATGCTTGCAAAGTGACAAAGCTGTATTAGAGAATACACATTGTTTTTGCTTCCATCACAATGCACTGTGAGAAATGCAGAGTTCATTTACTCACTGGTCATTCTGTACCAAGAAATAATGGCAAGGGATCAAACAAAAGGCTATAGTACTCTCTTGGGAAACATTATGCTCATGCTGTGTTAAAATCACGTGTACAACATGGCTTGACAGTTTGGACTGCTGCAATCAAACAGGGCTTTGTTAACAGAGGTTCATAGAAGAGCCCTCCGTGCTGGCAGTAGGGAAAAAGAGAAAGAGGAGAGATTCTGAAATAACTGAGCATACTGCTGGTTTGTACTCTCAGAGTACAGACTGCTTCATGAGCGTGGCCAGACTCCTCTGCAAGGAAAAAAAACCTTCCCAAATTAGCCTATGGCAGCAGCAAATACAGAAGACAGACATTAGTGGAAAATAAGTTACACAACTCCAAAATGTTTTTCCAGAGAGCAGTAGCACCAGGCACAGCAGCAGCCACAGGGAAGGTGTGACTTGCAGAGAACAGAATAAGCAAGTTCTATAAAGATATGAGCTTTTCATTTTGCTTTTTCTGGACAGCAAACTGGAAAGGTACCTACAGATATTAAACTAGAGTTGTTGGTTGGCACTGATACTGAATGCAAACTCCAGTAGTCTGAATCAAAGATTAAGCCTACAAAGATAAGTAGTTTATCAGACTACTTTAGTCCTCTCTTTCAAGAGCATTCTCTAGATGCCTTCAGTCTCCCATTGCCAAATGATGATCAGATTCTGCTCAGTAACCCTCTAGCACTGTGCCTGATGGCTGGGGAGAACACTCTACCATCTGGATTCCTAATTATTTCTGAGGAGAGAGCTATTAATAAAATTTAAAATTGAAACACCAAAAAAACTATAGTAAGTAATCCCCTCCAAAATCTCACAGTGAAGAAAACTGAATCAATGATTTTCAATCAATGAATCAATAGGAAACAAAGATTAAGAAATGCCTTTGGTTCACTCTTTCACACAAAGCAACATAAACTCTACATCACAATTTCCAGTTGAAAACACAGCATGAAACAAAATCTCCAGGTGCCTGCAAGGCAGACACAGAAGATATGCTCAGCAAGCACCAAATGGTGCATAGGAGTAATTTGAATTTGCCACGTTTCTAGGAACTGCATCAGGTAGAAACACAATCTGGTAGGCAGGTCTTAGATATGGGTCTTAACATCAGCATATTCTAGCTAGATAGCCTTGATCTGCTCAGGACCAGGCTTTGACCTCCTGATCTGACTTTAAAATTGACTTTTAAAAAAGCTGACTTAAAAAAACAAGTGCAGCAGGGCACTCTGAAGTGTGTAACCCTGAGCCTTCAAGCTACCAGGCTACCAGGGACAGAAGCAGAGTTCATACAGAGGGATTCATTCCTGCAGCTGGTGTTTGTGTATCCTTCATCCTTATACCCTGGGGACTTGAATCCCAGCAAATGGAACACAGAGAGCTGCTGGGCATCAGGAATAACCCAGCTCAACAGTGAATTCTGATGTCAACACACCACCAGGTTCAGACTAAATTCCAAAGTGCAAAAAAATATTAAAAGCTACAAAACCCCACTGTAACTAAAGCAATATTCAAAGGGATACACAAAAAAAATAAAAATTACAGTGTTAAGCTACCAAATCAAAACAAAGTAACCTGAATTTAAAGGCTACCACACAACTTGCATGGAACAGCAACAAAAAGCTCTAATTTAATCAAGTGGTTAATATGACATGCTACTGATTATGGACAGGAAGAAATCAAAGACAGGATTTCTTGTGTAGTCATCCAGGTTGAGGCAAAACAAAACAAAAAACCAAAATACAATATTATTTAGTTTCCAGCATTTAGAATATGTGCAAATTTCTGAAAAATGTATGTCCATTAATTTACCTGCATCCACTGCTGGACTGATTGTGTTCAGAGTTTGCAATCATCAGACTAAATGCATTTGAGCTTGAGCTAGAATAAGGAAAAGAGAAAAAGATTAATATTTGAAAACCTAACAAACAACTTTTAGTTTATTGTAGCTTTTTATTTTCCTATTAATGACTAGCTGCCTTAAAAACAAGCAAACAATACCAAAAACAAACAAACAAAAACCCAAAGGAAAAACAAAAAACCCCAAAATCCCAACCTCAAATTTTTAAAGCTTCTGCATGGTACAACAAATGGGCACTGAAGCTGTACACATTTATGTTAGCAGCATAGAATAGCTTGAGTTGGAAAGGACCCATAAGGATCACTGAGCCCCAACACCCTGGTCCTCACAATACTACTAGGGAGGTGGTTCTTAACATAGCTTTGCTCTGTCCAGTAAACCATTATTGAAAGGATCTAAATAGCATGGTTGCATCCTCACACACAAAAATCAACTGACAAGTTTTGATATACAATTACAGAAGTTGGTTTATAAGAAAATTAATAAATAAAGCAAGTTAAACACACAACGATGAGAAGAAAGATGTAAATGATGCTGGCCATGCAAACACCAGAGACCTTTTCTTTATGGATCATATTACATAATTTACATCACATGAGAATACAACTTAAGTAGCACACAGCCTCCATGCTGAAGATGTTTTATACCCCAGTTATTATTCAGAAATATTGATTCAAATTTTACAAGTCTTCAGGGGCATAAATAGAAGTGAAATGTACTTCATAACAGCTACTACCTTTTATGACAATCTGAAGACTCCATGAGCATTGCTGAATCCTTCCCATTCTCATCAGATTCATGACCATGAGAATCATGCCCACTTGAATAGTTTTCATTTGTGTCATTCCCACTGGAGTCATTCCCACTGGAGTCATTCCCACTGGAGCCACTGCTCATTTCAATATCTTCCTGAAGAACTTCATGAGAGTGTTCAGGCTTTGCTTGAATTTCTGAATCTTCAGCAATCATCTGGCTATGGCCACTTGGAAGTCCAGAATAATCACTCATCTTGAGCTGCTCTTTTAAGGAGAATGATGGAGAAATGTTTCCACTGATCCCAGGCTGCTGCTCAGGGTTCTGCTCCTCAGTGCTAGAGGAGAACCCCCAGAACTTGACAGAGTCCGTGGGACACTCATCAGAAACACTGCCAAGACCAAGAGCAAATCAAGCCATAATTCAGAATTTTCCCTCTGTACAAACTCTGTTTGGAAGTACAGATGCACAAATCTGAGGAGGAAGGGAAGGAAGAAAAAAAAATTACTTTCTTGTTTGCCTTGCTGACAAACTGGAATTTGCACTGACTGAAGAAAGTAAAGAATGACATGCATGGTTAATATATTCAGCATTTCAACGGTGAAATGTTTCAGTTAAATTGAAAATCCCATAATGTTTTATCATGGAAAATGTATTTATTTTTTAGTAAAAACTCACACATAAGAAAGTAAGTTGAATAAAAATGGAGAAACTCCTGAAAAGTTCACATATTCCCTTGTTTTAGATTTTCCTACTTAATACTTGTCAGTATTGCTGTCTAGATTTGGATAATAGCTATTATGATTTTCAGTGAAACCATTCCACTGCCTTTCAGTTTACCTCAATAAAGAAAAAAACCAACTCTATTCAGACATCAGAGCATTGCTCATTTGGTTTGGAGGTAATTTGGGTTGGTCCTCGGTTTTATATTTTGGGGTTTTGTTTTTTTTAAGATCAGTTGGGAGGGAACACTCCTGTACTCTTCATTTCTTTCTTTAGGCAAAAGCCATGTAGGTAGGCAGACAGAACATACAGCAGGAACAGGGAAACACACCTTATCCCCACCACCAAAAATTCTAAGGCATAAATAACCCTGAAAATAATTCTATCTACTGATTACCACTAATTTGGGGGGGGCATGATAAAAAATACTTGGAAAATAAGGTTAAAACAAAAAAAAACCCCACATCCCTGCTTTTAAACCAAATTCTAATGCACCAGGCTCAAAAATCAGAGTGCATACAGAGGTGAATCAAGGACAGACTAATACTGAAGTACCATCAAAAGAGAAGTGCTGAAGAGCAGTTCAATTTTATTAATAAAAAAATTCACATTTAATCTGACTCATGTCCTCATCCACTTCAGTAACTCAGAGACAACAATAGTGTAAAACTATGAACTAAAATTCTCTGTTGAGAATCTGTTGTTTTCAAGACAACAGAATGATGTGTGTTCTTGCCTCTTTGTTCCTTTAAAATATTCAAGATTACAATTATTAACTAATAAACCTCTAACTGGAATAACAGTCAATAAAAAATTCACAACCAAGTTTTGTTAATATTAAATACAGCAGTTTTGTCTTAAACACAAACAAATAAATAAATATTTATGTTTTTAAGAAAAGACTGTAATGGAAAATATTCACAATAGTAATTTAAAACACATCATGATTCAACTCCCCCCAAAGCAACACCACATGGAAGCTATTTTCTTACCCTCCTAACTGATGTTTTTCCAGACATTTTATATTTATTTGGCATTTTCCAGGAAACACTATTTGTCTCCTCATTTGATCAAAATAGTATGTAAGATACCTGCTTTCATTTAAAAGTATAGTTTAAGGACATTCACTTCAGCTATGAGAAATGGTATAAAAATAGAAGTAATTTTTTTTCCTTACAAGTTTATTCCTAAGTGCTTTATTATAGTTAATAATAGAAATATGACTTTCACTAGAGCAAAATACACTTTTTCCTTCTGCAGGTATTCACTTCAGGTACTTCAGTGCAGATAAAAGAGACCTCCTGTGATGCTGCTGTATTGAACACTATATGCAGGCACTGAATTACCCCTCAGGAGCTCCAACAGTTATTTTCTGGACTAAGGTTAACCACTTCTCTCTTGAAAATTACATAACTGAGCACACAATAAAAGAGTATTTACTCTGAGATGAAACTGGAGGGTTACGTCACAATGCACATTCTGTGGTGGCCAATGATTAACTAGGTCAGGCAGTTCATCTCTGCTTTAACCTCCGTGACAGAAGCAGCTCCCTCTCGCCTTCCTCCACTGAGTGGGCTCTGGCCACGTGCTGCCCATGCCCAGGGCTGCAGGGGCATGGGCTGAGCTCAGCCAGGCCTGCCTGGGGTGACAGGGACTAAAACCACCCAGGAGAGCCAGGATGGAATGTGGCACAGGGACACCTGCATGGACAAACCTCCAGGTACTGCACAGGTGAGGAACGTTCCAGAAATGTGCTGAGATCCATTGGCACCCAGGGGATGCTCTTCCCACTGAGGTGTAAATCAGAGCATGTCTGCTTAAATAACTGCAGCCACTCTCAAAAGCCATTTCCCATGTGTCATTTATTCTATTATTCCTCAGAGGACACCGAGATTGTAAAGCTCTGTGGAGAGTTCTGTGAGCAAAGGTAATAAACCCTATCACGATTCAAATGAAGCTTTAAGAAAAAATGTACTCATAGCATCACCTTAAAGGAGGTCTGAGGTGCACAAATCTAAGGCAAGCTCTAAAATTTCTCATCCTATATTCTGTACCCAAGGTTGGAGTTTGTTCCTGTTTCCTGGCAAAATGCTACTAAGAAAGAGCTTTAGATACATGAGGAAAAATACTGCCATGATCAAAACACTACTATCTGTTAGGAAATTGTAGGTTTCCTTTAGAGCTAGGGGAAGGGAGCTCTTACAAAACAAAAAGCTAAAAACGTAACTTTGGGCTGCTATATTTACTCCTATGAAGAAAACTATGTAAATCACTACTGATAGGTGTATAAGCATGAATTACCAAAGACAGACTCTCAGCATAGTCCTAAAATTCTCTGAAGGTAATTAGCCCAATATCATGGTAATGCAGTATTAGTAAAATTGTGCTGTTTATAGGAAAAGCAATGACTGTGCCACAGCTTTCCTACTCTGATGTAAATATTCTGTATTTTAGTCTTTCAGCACAAGAAACCTCTTCTCCTAAATTCTGATGCCAGAGAGGATTACATGTGCTGTAGTATTTCCAGTCATGAGAATTGTTCACAAATATTTTTTTAACACAACCATTTGTTGGAAAATTATTTTCCCAAAGCCTTTTCTGTAATCTTTGGAAGTTTAAGAGGCAATGAAAATGTGCCACAGCTAGCATATAGAGTCTTACAGTTTGAAATTCTGAGTTGTTAAACCACTGGTGAGTAATTTTTTCCACCTCCAAAAATCATCTATTGTCTCGTCTCCTCCCTTCTTTCCGGGACACCCAGGCTAGCTTCTGCCAGCTATTTGTAGGAAACTTCAGTGTTCCCTTAGGTGGGAGAGAATTGTTCCCCAAATAAATAATAAATAAACAAATCTGTATGCTATCCAATAACTTTTGAGGAATTTCCCATAACTCCTGGAATAAGCTTTGATTGATTCAATGACAGTCAAGCTTTCAGGGTTTTAAAAAACGTTTTTATTTTAAGCAATGAGCAAAA
This sequence comes from Buphagus erythrorhynchus, assembly GCA_013400855.1. Taxonomy (NCBI): domain Eukaryota; kingdom Metazoa; phylum Chordata; class Aves; order Passeriformes; family Sturnidae; genus Buphagus; species Buphagus erythrorhynchus. The sequence goes on along the minus strand of VZTT01010407.1, from coordinate 8,230 downwards.
ATTAAGGAGAGTCACCAACAGAAAAGAAACAGATACTGACCCTTAGGAGATACTATGTGAATTATTTTCCTCTTGATACCTGGCAGAAATTTGTGATAAGAATCAATTCAGTCCTGTTACTTCTGGTTCTAACTAACAACATTCCAGAACTTCTGCAGCTTTGTCCACACCTAGTAACTACATTATAGTGACTACAATTTGGATCCCAAGGACAATCACACCAGAAAAAAAAAAAAAGAAGAAAGAGTACTTGAGTAATGGAGAAAACACAAGTTTGTCATCTTTAAAGGTATGTTTCAAAAAGAACTGGCTCAGCTTGAGCTGGAATGGTTTTCTTAGGCAAGACTGGAAGATTAACGTCACTGAAAGTCAGTCTTGCACAAAATTTCTTCTGTTTCAAAATCTCAAAAGCCTCAGTGCCAGAGGCACATACCAGAGTAAGGAATACAGGAAGAGTAAAGAACAAGAAAAAATAATAAACTCACAAGAGCTTCTGAAGAAAAAGAAAGAAGCATTTCTAAACCAAGACTTTACTACTTCAGGGGAATCTTGGATCTGTTTTAATTTATCATGGGATGTTAATACATGCCCTAACTGTGGAGACATTTTCTTAGATGAGATTGGAGTAACTGAAAAAAGCTCAGGCTGGCAATAACCCTTCACCATGCTCTGCAATTTAGATAAGAAGTGATGCAGCTGGCTAGACTTCACTCTCAGCAGAGAAAGACCTTTAAGTGGAACATCTGCATGCAGACACCAGCACCGTGCAAACACTTCAGGAGCACAGACGGTCAGACAGCACAAAGATTAATTTATCTTTGAAACTAATCTCAGAGAAAATGACATAATAAATTGCACATATTCATCCCACTCATATGCTTGAATAAATTCCCAATCACTAACTAAACAACACTGGAAGGCAAAGGCTTGCATGTTTTCCCAGTCTGAGGTTCTCTCCTGTTACCAGAGAGAAGAAGGTAATTACATCCTATACCAAGTTCAGTAAGCATCTGAACATGGAAACATGAAGAGCTCTTTTAGGTTTGATCTTGAAAGAAGACAGGTTTTTCTTTATATTCTGCTCCATCTTCTAAACTTTTAAGGGACGTTGTCTATTTTAACTCTACAAATAAAAACTCCTTTAATATTACCTTGGCACCAGTTAAGCTTGATTTTAAGGCAACTGGCTCACAAAAAACTATTCTATTCCCTCTGGCAAAGACTAGAGTTCTCCAAGATGCTGATGCAGTGTGTGAAAGACACTATAATTCCACTGAGCACTAAGGACAAACGTAGGCATTGATTTGCCAGGTTAGATATGCAGCAAATGTCTTCTGGTTATTCATTACCTACAGTTGCTCCTTTATCCTGCAGTAAGACAAAGGAAGCAGCCTGAACTTTAACATCACCAAAAAAACCACACCAAAATATGTATGAAACAAATGCTGAAAGAAGTAATTGAGCTTGTTTTTGAAAAACACCCTAAATAAGGGCTGTAGAACACCAAGGAGGCAGACTTCTTCTGAAACCATAACTTTAAACCCAAAAATCGTGCTTAAGCAGAGATCTGGTTATATTCAGAGAACAGATTTTTTCCAGATTTCTTTTCACACAAAAACTATCATGTTTAGTACTGGCATATAAAGTGAGGAAAAATTAACAATCCAGAGTCAAAATTATCCAATTCAAGAACTGAGTAAGAGGCAAACATCTCATGATTTGAGTCTAAATTTGCAACTACTATAGATTTACCAATATTCCCAATAAAGCAAGAGCCATACTACATTTTATGCCTATAGACATGTGAACATCCAGGTACTCTTAACTGTACTAGAACCAATGGGAGATATTCCTAACAGTCAGGATTAAATTTGACTGAAGATCTTGTCAACAAGAATGGCTTCCAAATGTCTTCTGGATTTTTGCTTTGCAAAACTATAGAAGTTTTCCTGTTTAGATGACAAGTAACTATCAAGGGTTTAGTCATATCACACAATTCTAGATATGATTGAAAATTAACATCTACAATGAATGCATTCTCTCTGTGCAATTAGACACTAATTAAATGCTTGGGAGTTGAAAAACATTATGAGAAAATGTTGGAAAACAAACAATAATCCAAGAAGTGACTTGCTCAACTTCACCAACATTGAGAGCTTTGTGTTTTCCTGGCAAGAATAATTAACAGAATACCTTCACTAGGACTTTTCTAGGAAGGGGGGGAAGAAGAAGATGGCAATAGTCTCAGATTATAGGAAACAACAACAAAGATGTTCAATAATTTCTTGCAACATTTTTTACTTAAAAAAATAAAGGGAACTTTTTTACTAGATTACTTAACTCACTCCAAGTAGTCATGAACAAGTTTTGCGTTTTCTAAACAAGCAATGAGATGTCAATAAAATTATCAACATCTAGGATACCACAAGTGCACCCATGAAATCTGAATTTCACAGTATTCATTTCACAACTATTTGAAAAGGATTTGCCTTTCAGCTCAAGAAAATCCTGAACACAAGATTCTTATTTAAGTAAGAGTTACTAACAGCCTTACAAGGGTCATCTTCATTAACCACTGCTTTCAGCTGCCACTTTACAAAGGGAACTGATCAAGACACAGCCTTGTTCCAGAACCATCCGAGTGCCACCCTGAATTTATAGCAGCACCTCGACAGGAAGAAGGCAGCATCAGATCAGGGCCCTGGCATCCACAGGGAGGATGCTTCCAACCAGACTGTTTCCTCGCTGAAGAAACTCAAACCTCAATTTAAGAATAAGTATGGTTTTGGGCTAAAAAAGGTTTTAGCTTCAAGTAAGGTAACTCTCAGTTTATACCCAAAATACTGTTCAGAATGAGTATGTATATATGACTGAAACCCCAGTTTAAAGATAACACAAACACAGAACAATGTATTTTCTGCATAAGCTCTAAAGGAGCAGGAGGGGAAGCATTTCTCTACTAGCATGAATTATAATAATTATGTGTGTTTCTTACCTGTTTTTTCTACGAAAAGGTGGCAAAAGTGTTTATCAAGCTCCCTCCCAGCTAGCATCAAAAGCATGAGGTGCCTAGGTCCAGAGTCTCCCACATGCATTTAATTCTTGTCTCATCCTCTTCTACTGGAAATCTTTGACCATTACAGAGTCCGGACACCTCTATAACTATAAAATATAAAAGAAATACCTGGGCCCCCCAACAGTGTCCTCTTCAAACAGATACCAGAGAGATGCTCACAGCTATGTCACTCCTATGCAGATAAATGTTGGTTAAACATGAAACTGTCATACAGCACAGGAAGAAGACAAAAATTTGCATTTTAAACACTTTTGCTCTAAAATAAGATGTTTTTAGGAGTTTTAAAGTAATAGCACAAGATGAAATAATCCTTAGGATTCACAATCAGAGTGGTATCACACTATGTACAATCTGCATGGGCTGACACAGCCACTGGGAACACAGGGCTGGCCTCCCCAGCAGGGCACAGAGCCAAACCCCTGATGTGGTCAGCAGGAGCTCCAAGTGCTCATCAAGTTTGGTTCCAAAATCATTTTATGGCTCTCTATCACAGTAGGGCTGGAAAGAGCATTACAGATTTTACCAGGCAGTTATAAAATTTCAATTCACATAATGATTGAGATCAAAAGAGACTTCTGGAAGTACCTTGTCCAACTCCCTGTTCAGGCAGAGTCACCTAAGAGCAGGCTGCTCAGGACCACCAACAGATGACTTTTGGCTATCTCCAAAAATGGATATTCCATAGTCTCTCTGGGCAATCTGTTCCAGTGCTCACTCACTCTCACAGTAAAAAAGTGTTTCTTTATGGTCAGAAGTTGGTACTAACAAAGTCTATTAACATTATTATTTTTCCTAATTAAAACATTTTCTCAAGAGAGACACTAGGAATTTTAATGAAAAACAAAAAGATTGGAAGTTTTTCCAGCAAATCTAGGAAACTAAGTCTGTTGGTGCATGCCACTGCCATGTGGCACAAAGAAATGGCAGAATAAAAATCAAAAGTTCCGAAGACCAACATTTGTGTGGCAGACAATTACATCATTCTAAGTGCTTCATCTGAATATACAGAAGAAAAGTTTGGAACAGTGTTCAAATCCCAAGCTAACCACTCTGGAAGACAGCCCATGCTAACATGTCTTAATTTAACATGCTGCATGTCTACCAACTGTTAGAAGTACATTTGTGTTGGCCAGACTAAAGGAAGAATTTATTCACAACATTCCATCCTGCATAACATCATGAAGCCAATACAAGTTTTAACATACTCATATTATGATATAAATCTGTATGCACTGGTTCTTAACTATTTTGCTTCTGTTTCTATCACAAACTGATAATACAGGATTTTAATTATAGGTTTTATCTCTGACCACAAAAAACATTAGAAATTGCTGTAGCCAGAACCACTTGGAGATTTCACAGTTTTTAGCCTGAACATTGAAAATGTGGAATGTCTTTCAGCACCAGTTAAATCCTTGTTTAAAGACAGCTCTTGCAATTCCTTTACACTAACTTAACTCCCTGTAAAAATTTCAATTAAAAAAGTAAAAAAGGCTTTCGAATGTCTAAGTTTAAAGATATATTCACAGTAGCATGTACCATTTTAATTGTGTATCATATTGATTTCATGTATTTAACATATTTAAAAAGACATTAAAACATTAAGAATAGTCTTTGTAAATTACTAAAAATTCTCATGATAAGCCTTTCTACAATTTAACAGAAAGTAAGACAAATCGACACCAAAAGAACTTTTATCTGAAACAAAATGCCTGGTTTGAATGACTTGTATTTAAACAGTCTGAACAGAATTAGAGGCAGCCAATTCTACTTGTTTTCTATTATTTTTCAGAGGAAATGTACAGGTGACTGATTATGCCCAAGTACCAAAACACTAAAAGAGTTCATCTACAGATGGCATCTCCAATAAGGTGTTTTCCACAGAAGGAAGTCTAATTTGTTCAGTTTACAGAGAAGGGAGAACTTGTGACATTTCCTCATTTCCTTCCATACTGATATATATATCTATTCTAAGCACAGAAGACTTCAAACATTATAAAGGAGTGAAAACCCTGCTGTAGGAACACACCTGTGATACAGCAGGCAAACCAAGCTGAACCAGGTTCACTTTCTGTAGAGAACTGAAGTCACACCTGCAGCATAGAAAAGAGTCAGCTTTTAAAATCTATTCAGATCACATTTTCCAGCCATAGAAAAACAGCTTTGTTTGGGTTTTTTCTCAATCATTTAGACTAAACAGCCGTTGCAGTGTTGATCCTCAAAATGTCCCTAACAATTCCATCTGTATTGCAATATTACAGTACTATCCAGATCAGCTGTCTTTCCTGTCTGGGGCCAATGCTGTGGCATCATCAGATCACATTTAATGAAAGCACATTATAAATTTTCTTTGCATCACAGATTACATTCCTCCACCATTCTCAAACTTTAATTATGTTTCCATTTTTTGCTCCAGTAACAATCAACTTTTCTTCATTTTCAAAGCAGAGCACAACTGATCAAAAAATACTGTTGGAAGCTATGATCAGCTTTTTTTAAGTTTAGGAGCATAGTATTTTCCCTTTTCTTTCTGAGCTATCATATTGATTATCTAAGCAACAGCAGGTACTTGGTTTTCTGGACCCCTAAATTCTCATAATTGAAATTGAAATAATTCCTCATAATTGAAAGTTCCTTAACACCTGCAAGAGCAATCAAAAAAATGGAAGCTATGAATAAACATCTGCATAGCAAACAATGCAGACACTGCGCTTGATAGTGACACTAGACTAAATTCCAGTTTCATAAAGATTTAGAGAAGCCACAGCACTTCCATGTACTTCATGATTTGTGTAACAGGTCTTTAGAAATGTAAAGCCCTGAAGATCTCTATTTTTGGGCATTTTGACACTACATTTCAAAGAAAGTACACAAAAGAGCAATAACAAAAATCACAGTGCCTCCCATGCCCTCCCAAGTTCAGAGTCATTAAGAAACAACTGATAGCATAAATCACTTTCTTGGGTACAGCATAAAAGACTCACCTCAATGAATGTACTAATCATGACCTTTCCAAATCTCAAAGTGTCATCAATATATTCCTATTAAAAAAGAATAAAGAATATCAAGTTTTATAAGAAAGATAAAAATTTATTATAAAAGATAAGTCAATTCCATAATGCAATACAAATCCAACCATGCAAAATATGTCTTCCACGGGTGAAGAACATTTATAAAGACTACAAATACATGAGGAGAGGAAATGCAAGAAATGTTACTGATAAAAGTATTTATTACTGTAACCTAACTTCTAAATTGGTTCCTTTAGCAATGCACAGAATAACCACCCACTGAATTCTGTTCCCTTTATCAACATAAGAACCGCCCCCAAATTCTAATTTCTGCCAGATCAGAAATAAAGCTTATTTTCCCCTCTCAGGTAAGTATTCCTGGTGCTGTTAAACACACCACCTCAAGACTCCATAATGAATCTGAACTGATCACCCCCAAGAGCAAACAGAAACTGTCTCTCAAATTTATTCTTTCACTGTGAATAAGAGACTTGGCCCGGAGCCAAGTTTAATTGCCAACAGGTTGCATATTTTCCATTTAAAAAAAAAAAGCAGCCTGAGTGCTGAGACATCTTGTAAAGACACTAAATACAATTTCCTTCACATGCCCCATGCTAATTTCTAGACATAGTTCTTTCCAGCTTCCAGTCTTCAAAAAGGTGCCTTCTTAAAGGTACAGGAAATAACTTGTATGCAGTGTGAATTTTAAAAAACACCTTATTTTCTTTGTAACCAGAAAATGCTATTGCCTTCCCAAGTGGAACTGGAGAGACAACATTTAAGCACAGAGACAAGTAAGCACAACATCAACAGTGAGAACTCTAGTATTTGCATGTCAGCTTTTGCCCCTTTTGAAAAAAATGACAAAAATTAGGCATTTGAGGTTGCCAAGTGTTGTCACAGAAAGGAGAAGAAAATTATCATGTCCCATCATGGTGTCATCTATTTCACCTTTATTATAGGTGAAACTAGATTTAAAAGTATGTCAATACCATGCATCAGCTTTAGTATTTGTTGACATCCCCATTAAGTGGTATATTTGCGTATCTACTACTCCTTTCCTTTAAGAAAAAGGACATACTTTCACCACATTTACTGTAGTTCCAGGCTAATGCTCTTCAGACATTGCTGTGGTTCACATTCTGTTCAAATTTCAGTCACAATCAAAGCCCCCTTCTGGAAGATGCTGTGCCAATTAAATTCTTGTCCCCACCGCATCAATAATCCACTCCAAAAAGAGCAGCAACCTAACAAACACCATGTACTTGTCCTAGGAGTTGGATGTATTAGTACTGAAATAAGAGCTCAAGTCACAGGAGAACCATGGCAGAGATGTAATTGAAATCAAGTAAGTGCTTTATACACCGAAGATCTTTGTACAATTAAAGAAACTAAGCAGAAACATAAAACTACATGTAATAAGGTCAAGCACAAAAACTGTACTAAGATACAAAAGCTGCAAAGAATAAGGAGGATAGGAAGCGAAACCAAGAAAAATGATGAGTACTAGACATCCTCACCACTTCATCTTGTCTCCCTAAGCTTCAGTTAAAATAAATTGCAGATGTTATTTAACAGTGAATTGCCTCTGTTTCAGGACAGGATGCTAGAAAGGCAATGTAGTTTTGGTTCTACTTTTTAAATGTCAGTTCTCCTTTTAAAAAGCCATCTATACAAGGAAATCTCTGCCCATCTCTAACTATTCTACCTATAAGAAAAACCAAGTGTTAAGAATTACCATGGTATGCTCAAAAACAGGTGGAAGTAAAACTAAAGTCTTTCCCAGACATTTTGGCATACAGATGAGGTTTCTTTCCCAGCATCAAATCTTGTCAGGATCAACACTGGTACTGCTTGTACTGAACTTCTGAAGACTGCTCACACCATCTGCAGAATCTCCTCATTCTCTTGCCCCAAGAAATGCTTTCTGTGTATTTCAGTCTGCTCATATAAACAGCATGTTGAGTCACTACTCCTTCAGCATCCTCAACAAAATTTTCCTTCCTATTGGGAGAAAAATCAAGGAAAAATGAAAACCATATTCCATGGTTATATATGTTGAGGAAGGTAAATTTAGCCTCACTTCTGATTGTGTTCTACTAGCAAAGTTGTCTAAATCAGACTACCAAAAAAAAAAAAAAAA
>VZTT01010406.1:30089-76290 GCA_013400855.1 Buphagus erythrorhynchus | reverse complement strand
TGCAGCGCCCTCCGCGCCCCGGCCCCGCGGGGCAGCCGGGTCCCTCCGGGCCCCGGGCAGGCTCCTGGCTCCGAGCACACCCATCAGTCTTATGGTCTATGGTTTGTTTGGGGTTTTTTTGCCTCTTTCATTCTGTATTTGCGTTGCACTGGATTTTGTAATCATTAACCCGCTATTCCTTCTGGAAGTGAGAGCGTGAAAGGGATAACCAGGGAGTCACATGCCTGCCACTGAGTAGAGAAAAACTTGAGTTTTGAGTCAAAGTGGAAATATGCATTATCTGGCTAAATGTCTTATTATTTATTTACATGGCTCTGAAAATGGTGCCTTGTGATTTACAGAAAGAAGAGAGTGAGCATTCCAAGCAGCTCCTGCACAGGGTATGGCAGAAGAGAAAATTTATAACGTGGAGGGTCCTAGATATATTGGAATTAATTTTTTTCTGTATCTGTGTCCTCTAGTTTGTTACCAGTTTTAAGAGTTTTATTGTACTTTGTCGTGACAACTCAGAAATGCTAAGCGTGGTTAAAGCAAAGAAAAGACTTAAGTGGGGATTATCGTGAAGGACATCAGATATTTCAGATCTCCAGTTCCAAAAAATGTTTATGAAACAGTAAGTTAATTAAAATAGCTGGGCTATTTAACTTAAATTAAAATACTTGTGTTCTAGCAAGCATTTGAAGTCTGGCCTTCTAGGGTAAAGAAAGAAAATGAAAATAATTTCCTTCATTCACGCAGAACACTTTAACATCTTTAGAAAGAATGGAGAAGAAAGGACTGTTTGCAAACTTAGTCTAGTTTTCTTTGATTTTTTAAAGACATGGTAGCCATTTTTGAGACCCAAAGGAAGCAGCAGTGGTGGCAGAGAGGAAGGAAGCAAGGAGTATGGGGCAGTGCTGGCTACTTGGAGGGAAGGCCTTAAAACAAAACTTTTGGAATGGGAGGCGAGGAAGACCTGGCAGTGTCTCTGGAGCGGTTGCATTGCTGTACTCTGGTGTTTGCTCAAGGTCGTTGTTCTCTCTCTGAAGAGCAAAAGCCTTTTCCAAGAGTTTAACTAGCCCACCTCTTCCATGGAAGGTGTGCAAGCTGGCTTGGAGTTGTTTCCTGCCAGTGTAGAGAGGAAGGAGAAATCTGTCAGCAGACTGCAGCTGGCTGTAGCTTCTACTAAATTCCTGGTCACTTTTAGGAAGTTAGACTTGTCTCTACAAGTTCTTGATATGTATAATTTTCTTCTGTCTGGAGCTTTCCAAACATTTTCCTTTGTTTCATGTTGTGTAGAATGCAGGGAAAGATTTGGAGAAGAGGTGGTGTAATTGCTAACAGTAAGAGTTTAATGTTTTCAGTTCTCTGTTCCTCACAATCTCATCATTGATGTTGCAAGTCTGGTGCTGCTTTGGCATTTGTAGTTCGAAGAGAATCTTTAGTCTTGCAAGTTTGGTTAGTCTTGGTTTTATAAAGGGCTTTATTTGCACAGGCTGTTCATCCAGACTTGTTTCTGCTGAACTATTGGCAGTATTTTTCGTCTCTGCACAAAGAAGATGCTGATGAAGTGCCAGTTCTTTCTCTGTGTGGTTGACAGGCTACATACGAGGTGGAAATCTAGGACTTGACTTCTTGGGGAACTGGAGAAAGATTCCATATAGAAACACTTGTGTATTACCAGGGGTAACTGGTGTCAATGTTGCTGAGGAAGTGATCAAACCCAGTTTTGTGGCTTGTCCTATAAGGAATTTCAGACACAGCTGATTTCAAAACAAAGGCTCAGAAGTAAATGAGAAGACAGTAAGCAGTTGAAAAGGTACAGCAGAAGATGGCATAAGGCAAGGCATGCCAGACATGGGAGAAGTAGTTTAAACTCTGGTGGATATGTGGATTTTGGTGACTTTTTTCTGACTTGTACGCAGTTTTTCCATGGATGTTCATTCAGAATGCAATGCTTAAGGTTGCAGAGCTCTTTTCTTTTGAAGCCCCTCTGTTAATGTTCCTCAAAAGCCTGTGGGTGGACTGAGGTTGTTTTTTTTTTTTTGAACTGTGAAATCTTGTTTGGAAATAAAAAAAAATGTAAAAAAGAAGGTAGTCTAAGAAGCTGCTTCATGTTGTGAAAAACCTCACTGTAGAATCATAAAAGCTGCAGTTTTTCCACATTGCTTTGTAGCTTGGCATGTAAATAGAGCTCTTTGAAGAGCATATCCATGGCTGGAAAGGGGGAGTGGGAAAGGCTCTGGCTGGTTAACAAGCTTCTGAGTGTGTGAAAAGTCACCGTGAACAAGCTTGGTGAAGTGTCTGTTAAAACATGGAACTCTGTCCTGGGCCGGGGTACCTACACCTGGAAGTGGCCAATGTGTTAAAGTATCAATATGGAAAGAGTAGAACAGTGGCAGTTTGTGTATTTTACAGACTGGGCTGGTGAGGGGAGCTTGGGGCAGGTGGAGGGAGGTGCTGGGATGTTCTGGCTGCTGGGGGTGAGGATGCAGAGGGTCAGTGTGCACCTCTCTGGGCTCACCTCCAGCTCTTGGTGAGTTTGGGTTTATGGTGTCTCTCACCATGCCAACAGCAGACTTCAGCATTCTGGGGTCTGTACCTTTGTATTGGGCTGGGGAGAGCGAGGACTTTTCTGACAACGGCACATGAGCAGCTCTTGGCTGGTGTGGTGTCCTGGATTTGCTGTAGCCCAGCAGAATTGGCAAGTGAAGGTTGCTTTGCTGCTGAATATGCTGCAGAGAGGAAATAAAAAAGAAAATTCCTGTTTAAAGCAATACGAAAAAAATGTTAAGAGATTTAAAGAAGAGAAAAATGCAAGTCTCAAACCCTTCTGTAGAAACCATAGTTTGACTACGTTTGTTGTACTTGCAGTGTGATTTGACAAACAGGAACTTTGTACTTGATGTTTAAGGAAGAAGAAGCCTTACCTGAAAGGCATTGCTGGTATCTTTTGTTAAAAGCATATTTTTTGTTAAAAGCTACAAGGCCAAAGACATTATTTTTTCCAGTTGTTCTTCTGCAGTTCTTTGCACTTGTGTAGTTTTTCCTTCTTATGTGCAAGTTTTTCTCTGAGCACTGATGACAGAAAACAGTGTCACAGTTCCTGTCTGTGTCAGCTCACAGAGGGACAGTGTTCCTATTTAACTTCTTTGAAAACCTCAATTCATGCCCCTTAACAAAAAACCTGCAGAGGAATTCTTATGAATGATATGAGTGAGTAAACATCTCTTACTCCAGATTTTTAGACTTTATTTAGTAGCTAAATTACCTTATGTTTCTGGTCCTCTTACTCTAGTCATCATGGAGTAGGAGGGGACAGAATTCTTGGAGCCCACCCCATGTTGGTGTGTTGCCTTGTTCTCCTAGCTGTGCTGTGCAATGCACATCCTGACCTTTCTGCTAATTTCCTGTGTGGTGTCAGAATGTGGATGAGGTGGTGGCTATAGGGGAAGCCCAGAACAAATTCAGGGTATGTCATTTGTTCTGCTGTTTGTGAAGGGTATGTAAAGCATGGCCTGGGCTGCTCTGTCCCTGCTCTGCTGCTAAACCAAACAACTCTGGGACTGACCCAAGGCTGGATTTTCTGAGCAGCTGAGCCAGGCTGCTGTTTCTCTGGGCCACCTGCACATCTGCCCATTGGCTTCTCCAGTAATAAAGACCAGGGATTAATTACTAAACCCCATGCCCTTGCGGTCTTATGTCGTGGATTTTTCTATAACTATGCAAAACTTTATAACTCTTCTGTAGTAAAATATTGTCATAACCTGCTGGTAACTTAAAGGTGTAAGTGGATGTTGAAGAGGAATAATCTTATGAAATCTATTTAGGGATTTTTTGGATTGTGGAAATTTAAGTGATCCTGCCACATGTGTTGATTTACATTAGTTCCCTTATGTTGTGGTTTGGCGTGCTATTTAAGAGCCCTAAGATGCTCCTGGTGACTGACATAACAAAATGTAAATTATATGCTGTTTTCCTAAGGTCTAATTTATCTGTCGTAAGGTTTGTGTACCAACAGTACTGAGCTCTTCTTACAATAATGTTTCTCTTTCATGTAATGCCTACACAGGGGAATTAAATTACCCTTAATTGTATGCTTAAAAAGAAAATAAAATTGGGGTGTGTACGGCTATGCCAGTAAATTAAATTTTGCTGCTTCTTGTTCTTTTTGTACATTTAGTTTAAATTGTCTTTATTGAAAAAATTTATGTTTGAATATCTGGCTGGGAAGAACAGTCTTACTCGTGGGTAGCTGTGAGATGTCACAAAACTTGAAGAAATCTTATGAACCAGAATTCATTTAAATTTTAAAGCAGAACTTGGCGTTTGGCTTAGCAGTAAATGAACTCAATGGTGAGGAACTGGTGTTGCCCCATAGAAATTGCCCCCTGGTAGGAGCAGAAAAGGGCAGGCTGAGTTTAGGGCCTTGTACTTTTCTCTTTTTCCTGATTCTTGGGAGGGAAGGCACTTTGAACACGTTTCTAGTTTGACTTGCAACACAGCAGATTGGAGTGTTGGCACAGTGTCTTAAGTGTTGGGCCCTCAAGAGTCTTTAGGATTCCCTGAGACACGGGGATGGTGTATCATGGGGGAATGTTCCTCCATTGATAATGACCCTAAACCAAATGTTCCCTGATGCCAGCTCCCAGCTGGCAGGATCTGCCTTGTGGAAAGGCCAGCACAGCCCACGGGTGTGTGGGAAGCCCAGCCCCACAACCTCTGTGCAGCCAGTTTGTGCTTCCAGAAATGAGCTTTGGCAAAACGCTCCCTTGAGAGGCTGAGGAGGCCTGAGGCTGTGGGCAGGGGCTTTTTGGGCACACAGCAACTGATTCCTTCAGCAAGATTTTGCCAAAAAATGGTTTACCATAGTTCCACTGACATTGTGAAATTAATACATCTTTTTTAGTTTATATTTCGCAGGGAATAGGTCCCATAACAGGATTGTGGTAAGTCATGCTTGATCTTGAAGGAGGCATAAAATTTTTTTTACTTGTTGCAGGGCTTTGTTTTTTGTTAGGATGCAGCAGCCAAATCGTGGGTCCCAATTTAACCCTCTCATAAACATGGTATCTTTCTTCATAACATGAACTAACATGAAATCATAGATGTGATATCTCTCTCACTAAAGAGAGTGTACAAAATTCAGGAAGGAAACAAGCTGACATGCTGCACTGCACTGAATTTAGTTGCCATTGTTGAAATAGGTGATGTTTTAAAATTGCCAGCTGGTACATACCTGAATAAAGGTGTTTGATTTACAAGGTCTTTTTACAGCCTGCTTAGCAAGACACTGACCAGCTACATGTCTACATGAGACTACATGTCAGGACAGTATAAATAGATCCATTCAACAAATAAACTACAACTTGTATTAAAAAAGAAAATAAAAAGCATTTGAGTTAGCTGTCTCATGGCAGTCAGCTGGTGCTGTGTTTCTGATAGAGTAGGAGCACAATCATCTAGGGTCCAATGGTGGCACCTTGTGTGGGGAAGGTCCATGGGACTGGACTATGGGTGTTTTGTTAACTGTAAAACAAATCACATCAGTGAATGTGGAAGTGCTGACTCACATGTGTTAAGGTTTGATCAGTTTTGAAGCTGAATGCACATAACAGCTATTTGTGTGGTGTTCATTCCCTGGCCGTGGTGGCAGTGGCCCAACCCGTGTGGCTGCTTTTCCCAGCTGAGGAAGCTGTGTGATGTTCTGACAGCTGGGACTGATGCTGGGGCTGCCTGAAGACAGCCATTTCCCGGTATGAAGACAAGGAGACAGATTAGTAATTTATTCCTATTTTTGATACAGCTGTGCTGAAAGGGGCAGCTCTTTGCATATGGAAACTTGTTCTTTTTCTCCAGGTATGGGGGCTGAGTTTGCTCTGTCACCCTCCTGGTGTTCTACTTTTCCTTCTCTGCTCTGCCTGATTGCTGTATGTCTGATGTGACAATCTGGGGGGATTTGCTTTAATGGAAGACTCTGGAATAGAAGGGGAAGCTGCAGATGTACAGCCTGTGACTCCAGGGAGTGAAGTACTGGAGAACAGCCACTGGAAAGCTGAGGGCTGTGGTATGATGGAACAAGCAGCAAGCATGGGTCTCCAGGTAGGATGCTTGATGAGATTTCAAGGAAACAGAGACTCAGAACATTTGGATTCCTACTGTTCTTGCAATCCTAGTCTCTTCCCCTTTACTCTGATAGCTGGTATAGCTCAACAGACGATAAGGGGAAAACACAAATGTCCAAGAACTGATTTCTCCCCACGTGTGCTTTGAAGGATGCCTTTTCCATGTCATGGGCTCCCAGTAACTGTCATCTTTTCAGAGAGCTAGAACTGTTTGGTGAGCAGTTATTCCAAGTCCTAATGCTCATGATCTCTTGATTTGATGGGTAGGTAATTGAACTTGGCAAATAGATTAGGGCTTCTTTGGTTACCCAGTCATGCTGTCCAAGTCTTCAATCATGCAGAGACTTAATCTGCTCCTTTAAAGTGCTCAGCTGTGCCATTTGGGTGACCTTAAAGAGCATCACCGGGGCTGAACTGCAGTGTGTGGTAAGCGGGGATGGGGCGTAGGAGAACTGGGAGCACTGCTTCCAAAACTGGAAATAGATGAAACTCTTCAACACCAGGCTCTGAGCAACACTGTGTTCCAGTGAAGAATGTCTGGCAATTAACCTGCAAGTATTGATTAGGGCAGCATTTGGCCTCTCTTCAGGTTCTGCTGCTGACTTACCACACAATTTCATTTCTTTGTGTCTGAAGTTCCTCCTATAAAGACTGTGTCCCTGAAATGTTTTCCTGTCTCACAAAAACTGTTATTTTAAAGCCAGTAATAAATGTACTCTGGTAAATATGGTGACAAGTGTTCTAGAAAAGCCAGGAAGAAAGGCAAATACTGGGAAAAGGGCAGGAAGACAAAACTGATAACTTCTTTGCTTCTGGTGGGTGAGGGTGAAATTGGTGACTGCCAAAAATATGAGCTCAGAGAAGTAGCTTGTTCTGCTCTGAGCCCACATCTGTACACACCTCCTCATCTCTACAGATGGCCAGAAGGCTGAAGAGAGAACACAGTTGTCTAAATTTGTGTAAGAGAAAAGAATCATGACTCCCACCTTGGAGGCACATAAGAACCTCCTGTAACTGGGGGGTTTTTGACAATTTAAAGAATTTGGTTGAATTTTCAGTCTTGGCAAATTTTGTGGAACCTGACACTGTTCATAGTTGCTAAATAAATAACTTTTAAAATTTAATTTGTGTTAAAAGATGGTTGTCTGGAACTGCAGTCTTCATTCCTTCAAAACTGGCCTGCTAAGGAATATATTTGATCCAGAAGTCATCCTTGCATGCTTATACTATAGCAACTTATAAGATGCTTTTCCATTTCAGATTTCATAGAAATAACAACTGTCACAGTCACAATAGTGATGGTACTATCTGGATAAATAATGATAAAAGGCATGAAGATAAAACCAAAATATTTTTGCTTTCATGTTTTTTTTCATGTTTTGCTTTTCATGTTTTTTTCTCTGACCATTAGTGTGGGAATAAGATTGTCCTTTACAAGAATATATTCATATGGTCTGCTTTATCTTTGGGGGGAATTCACTAACTTTCCTTCTGTTAGCTCAGGAGATAAAGGATATTTTTTAAAGCAGATGGTTGGGAGTCAGTACTATGTAAGTAGTGATCTCTTGACCAAAAACCTGGTTTTGTGGATGTGGCCTTATGTAATAAACTAATAAAAGAGAGCAGCTTACAAAGTGCATCTTTGACAGGTGTCTGATCAAGCCCATTCTTTGCAGAAGGGTTGAACGCTGAATGTCCCTGACTTGTGACTGTAGATACTGTTGCCTTCCACCCTGATCACTGACGAACATGAAACTGGAAACCTCCTGAGCCTTTTAAAAACAAATGAGCAATTTTGTTTAACTTTGTGCTGTGGGTCAGGAGAACTTGAGCTTCATGCCAAGTTTCATTTTGATCCAAAGTAACACTGCAGACTTATGGAAAAACTCCTGTGATATGCAACTGATGAAGCTGTGACTGTTGAGGTGCTGTGATTTATTACAGCAGATTCTTAAAAGGGGAACAAGAGATGTCCTGCCCTAAACATCCTTCAGTAAATGACAATTCTTACCAAGTGTATAGGTGAAATATTTTGTGTTCCTTAATAGGGCTTCTCTGTTAGTTACGTTACAAATGGATCTGCTCTTTCTGTGCAGTTGGGTGGTAACTGTTGGGCTCTGTTTTGGTTCCCCTTGAGATGCTTCCAAGTGTGCTTTTAGTGGTGCAGCAGCAGCCCAGTGCCACTGTCATAACAGCATTCCACCCTCCGTGAGGAGTTGCAGCAGCACCACACATGGGTCTCTCCCTTGCAGGATGAGGACACTCATCCTTCCAGCACTGTGTCTACAAAACTCTCTGGTGGCTGTTCCATGAAGTTTTGAAAGGGAGCAAGAGCTGAAAGAATATTAAGGGTAAAGAGGATTCAGAAGCATTTGCAGAGAAATGGGCAACTGCAGAGTTGAACTGAGCTGGTTGGGATCAATGGATTGCAGAGGGAGTCCAGGAGAAACTGTCAAATGTTCCTTCTGGAGTATCCATTTACTGATGCTTCTGCAGTTACTGCAGGGTTTGAATATCATTGAACTGGTGCTTCTGCAGTTGCTGTAGAAACTGTTGGCTCAGGCTGTCTCCTTGCAGCTCTCCTTCAGAGGAAGGAGTGCTTGGGGAGAGCTTGGCTGGGCATGGGACTCACTGGTACGTTCCCTGTTTCTTTCACACTGCGATCTGCAATCTTTATTTTAATACAAATCCCTTGGCTAGCTGCTTTTATTTTGCTTATAAATGTTTGATCTGTATGTGGTACTCACAGTAAAGGAGTCCTGTTGTGCCAGAAGAACAAAGACTTGCTTTCTGTTGGTGCTGGGCACCACTGATTTGCAGTAGCTGCCTGGTTTTAGTGCCAGTTTTAGCAGGTGCACCTTGTCTCAATGAGTTCTCTTTGCCCTCATCACACAGCACAGTAGCAAGTCTCATGCACAGTCTACAGAAGACTGAATTTTGGCAGAGAGCTGGAGTTCAGGATTTACTGCACTTCCCCCATCCTTTCTTTCCCTTGCTCTGCTTTCATTATTTGTGCTCCTCTTGTTACAGCTGGACTAGGTGATCGATGTAGGTCCTTTTCCAGCTGACAATATTCTAACAAAGTTTGAAATATCTCCCGAAAAGATCAAAGTAGCCATCCTGAATGAACTCACAGGAGTTATAAAGTGCTGTTGGATGGCTGCAGCTCAGTGTGGAGCAGCTTGAAGGGATCTTGTTTGAGGAGTGTGGTTTGGATGCAGGCAGGGGAAGCCATGTGCACTCCTGGTCATCTGGGAGTTCCCAGTGGTTTTTCTGATTTGTAAGAGAGATGCTCTCAGACTCTCTCCATCCTTTACATCTGATTTTGGGTGTTTTAGATGGTCACTCAGTATCTAATGTGAAAGTTGGGTTTTGACTAGTTGATTATTTTGTTGTTTTTTTAAGAGAGAGAGAGAAGAAACTCCCTTATCCTCCACAGCCTGCTCCTATGCCCGCTGGAGCTTTAGGAAAACCAAGTGGCAAAGAGAGCCTTTGGGTTATTTTCTTCAAAGCCAAGGATGTGCTAGAATGTGGTGTGCAGAGTGCTCAGTGCTGAGGAGCTACCTGCAAAGCTTCCCCTTATCTTGCACAATGGCTCAGGTCCCTCAGTAGTGTTCTGAAGTGTTCTTGTTTTTTGGCTCCTGTTCTTCCTGAGAACAGACGGTGTGTGTCCTGCTACCTGACAAAAGAGGGGCTCCACTGGCCTCTTTTGAAAAAGGCAAAAGGTTCCTGAGTCCTTGTCAGCTTGACTTTCAAAAGAGCACAGTGCTCAAAAAATGTGATGCCTGAAAGTAGGACATATTGTGAATTAGGTTCCTGGGTTTAATCATACCATATTCAGATATTGAATTGCTAATTTGACTCTCATGAATGGACAGGTAATTGTTGTCAAGCGTTCCTGTGACAGTTTGCCAAGCTGACCTGTGAGGAACCCATGATCCTGCAAGAGAGATTGAATAACAAAAGCAGCCAGGAATGCAGTGACTGTTCAAATTAAACTACTGAAGCATAAGGAGGTGGAAAGCAAGAAAGAGGAAGAGGATGCTCCATGCTTGGTGTGTGTAGTAAATGAAAAACTTACACTGTTCCAAGTGGTACCACTGAGTTATTGTGGCCCTGGGCAAGTCACTTGAATTTTTGGGCAGTGGGGTCTCTTCCCCATGCAAACAGCACAACATTTACACCTATCACAGCAATTACAGAAGTGATGTTTAAAGAGTTGTGAAATTCTTGTCAAAATCTAAGGTCTGATTTTGGGTTTTTTGCTAATACAAGTACACTGAAACTTGGTAACTGCAATGAAAATGGAAAAGACTGAGTAATGTTTTTTCAGTCTCTTGTAAAATCCAGCATGGAGGTTGCCATCTCCCCCAGGTTAGCGAGGGGAGGGTGGGCAGTACTGTCTGGTTACTGGGAGACAGAGAAGTAATTTCCAAGATTTCTTTGGTTTGTTACCTCTGAACTGTTTCATCCAGTTTATTCTTTGTGGTGTTGAAAAACATACTTTATGTCTTGAGTGGCTGCAGAAACTTTGCAGGGTTTGCCAGTTCCACAAAGCACCTTGGTGACACCTGCATGCTTTGATATCTCATTGCAGTATTTAGGAATGTGATCAGTCCAGAAATGCAGTATATTCTCTCCATGGTAATGGGAAAAAATGGCCACAACCACTTGGACTGTAGTTCTGTAAGTGGTGTTATTCACCAAACTGTGCTTATCCTTCAGTGGGGAGAACGCTGGTTCCTCTGTTAGCTTTTAACTTTCATGGCAATATTCCAAGAGGAAAAAACAGTACTTAAGTTTTGTTCTTAGCACAGAGATAAATGGAATGTCTCTGTCATTTGTCTGAAACCATGTGGTGAAAGGCATGACTTTTTTTCCTAACAGTTTTGCAGAGTAATAAGACAGACCATGGTTTGGATTGCACAGGACACGTGCTGGGTTACTTTAAAGTCTGCCAAGTTCTAATTTGCAATTTCTAGAAAATTTAGAACAGAAACATCTGAGTGTCTGCAGAAATCATGCTTCTAAATTTAACTTCTGGATTTTGTGTTGATAAAGCATGAAATTGCCTGTTAATATTTGTCCACTGAATTTCAGGGACAGCCTTTCCTAGTGTTGACAGTGTAGCACTGGTAGTTCTGCTGTTCTGTTCCTGGTCCTGCAGTGTGTGAATTACAAATGCTTTAGAGCAAAATGCTCAGTAAAAAGGTGTTAGCTAGGTTTAATTACTTTTTGTTTCTGTCAAAACAAGCAGCAAGCCTTTGCAAGAATGTTTACCTTGTTATTGTTTAATAAATAATGACCTAACTTTCCCAGGCCAGTAAGAACTGTGTCTGAACACCCTGTCACAGCAAGTGTAGGAGTTTGCAAATATCACTGAGAAAGCCCAATGCAAGGAACTTTTGTTTCCACAACAGAGGAGCTGTGCAGAGTGAATAACTCATAAACCAGCAGAACCAAGTGCTCTTCCAGTGCACAAAGTATTTATGTACTCTTTTTTTTAAATTATTTTTTTCACTAATACAGAAGTGTCAGGCTATAGAGATTAACTTTGTTTAACTGTGGAATAAGATAGATTGATGGCATTATAATCTGACATTCTTATATCACTAGAAGTATAGTTTGGACTGAAAACCAGGCAGGTTTTTTGTGCTGACAAGAGCAGAGTTCAATATAAGGATGGTGTTGACATGTACACAGATTTCCACAGGTAACTAAGCAGGCAAAAAACATTTACAGCCTAATCTGGACTGAGGGATGAAAGGGTTTCTATCTCACTTCCCACCTGAGGAGAACACCCTCAGTCTGTGGCAGCTGGTTTCTAATCCTGGTTTTGATCCTGCCTGTGCATCCGGAACTGTGTGCTCTCCTACCCTGACAAGTTGTGGCTTCCCAAGTGCAACTCCTTTTGAGAAATAAAATAAACCCCATCAGTGTTGCATTTAGGCACAGCAGGTTTCCTGTTATCATGGGAACTGAAGTGGCCAGACACAAATTGCAGCTAATGGCCCAAAGTAAACTAACTTTGATTGTTTTTCACTAGTCTTTCCCTGGACAGTGATTCCAAGTGTTACTTTTAGCAACTCTAGTGTATGAAGGGAGCTTTGGGGAGAGAGATCTGTTGTTGTGAGCTGATGGCCCTGCAAGGCTGAGAGCACTTGGAATGCTGTATTGATTGGCCAGGCTGTTTGCTCCTCCCAGAGAGTGGGGTTTGCCCCTGCTCCAGGAGCTGCAGCAGCTGTGCCACACTCCTGTGTGTGTGCCAGCCTGGCTGGGGGGCTACTGACCTGCCCAAGAGGCTACTGACCTGCTCAAGGGGTTACTGACCTGCCCAAGGGGCTTCCTGGTGCCTCCCAAGATGCTGATCCTGCTTTGCTGTTCAGAGATTTGCTGCTGGATGCTGGTGGCAGGACGGGGTGTGACGTCTGGTGGAGACTGCAAAGGCTGAGGAAGTTTCTTTAGCAAATGAAGAGCTGGAAGTGTCTTTGGTGCTCTTGTGAGTGGCATAATGGAGATGACATCACTATCTATAAAGAGAAATTAAACGAATTAATAGCCCTGTAGGAAATGTAAAGAAAGAGACCAAACCAGTGAAGTTGTCTGTGGTTTAAAAACACCATCCACCTGGGACTGATGTGTTTGTCCTGAGAGCTCCTTTTTCTCCCCCCAGATTTTATCTGAAATTCAAAAGATGTAAAAAGATTAACTGTAGCTTCTCAACTTTGAGATCAATTACTTAGCAAAGTTCTGTTCTCCAAAGATACTGGAGAATACAGTGTTACAGACACCTGATTTAACTTTTTTTTTTTTTTTAAATTTCAATGACCTATTAAAATAAGCAAACAAAAAAGGCTGTGGAATTAATTACTCATCTCAGGATGTTCCTAAGGATAAGACTAATAGATAGAACTTAGGTTGAGAAATTAATTTTGTAACCTAGCTTGTGGTCCACAAACTGAGCATTTCCATCAGTGATGGTCCCTGCTCAAGTCATCCTTTTCTTCACTTCCATGGCTGTGCTGTGCTGTGTGAGCAGGAGACAGGAATAATAGATGAGATTTTCAAGTGAAGTTGGCAGATCTGACAGCACATGCGTGCAGTGGAGATCTGCTGAGGCAAGAGGATGCTGGACTGAGCCCATCTAAAATATTTTTAGACTCATGGTTTTCCAGGGAAACAGGACTTTTGTTTTTATTTACTAATTCTGTACATCTCTAAATATGTTTGTGGCTCATTTTCTTTCTCTTAGCCAAGCTGGGACTTTAGACTACAAGATCCTGAAGGTAAATGATGGGCTTGGGTCCCAAATGACAGTCCTTTCTCTGCCATCTCAGGCTGGTGTGGTGTTTACTTTGATGGATACTGTTGCTAGTTTTCATGCCTAAGTAACCTAATTCAAATCTTTTGGTAGGGTTATAGTGCATTTGAAGTAAATAATTGTGTTCTGAGGCTGAAAATGGATGGCAGCCAGGGTACCCTTCCCCAGAGAAAAACTCCAATGCTCTCTGAAGGGATGCTGGTTTCTGAAGGGTTTCAAAAGAGCCAATTTTGTTCCCTAAACAGCCCAAGATTTTAGTTACAAATTCTGTTTCAGACCTTTCTGTGGCATTGCATGTTGTAACATTGAATCAAACTTAAAATACCGTTGTTGGATGGGCAAAAGGTGGCAAGAGAAAACACTTAAAACCTTAAGCTTTTAGTAACCCAGAAACTTTGACAATGTGTTCTTTGACAAAACAGCCGATTACTCAGGAAGTAAAAGTTAACCTGAACTTGTTCAGGAGTCAGAGTGAAACTAAAACATGAGAAAAGTCTGATGGAAGATGTGCACTGGCTGGGAGCACAAGAGCTTTTTACACAATACTCACAGAGTCTAGTGATCTTCCATTCCAAATCCTTTTAAATCTTCTCTCTTTAATTAAAAAAAAAAAAAAAAGTCACTGAGGCAGCAAGACTGACACACTAGGAAATGCATTTCAGGGGAGAGTCATAAATGTTTAAACTGGCTGAAAGGCAGCCAGACACAGTAACCAGGGGGGTTTGCAACACTGAAAACACACAGTCTGTATAACTGACATCAGGGAAGAAATTCTGGGGAGAAACTTCCTTACACTTCACCATTGAGGGTTGCTGAAATTTTAGTCAGAAGGAGAGCATTTATTCTTAAAAACTCCGTAATGCTTTGACACTTCATGTAAACACAGGGAAAACACAACCTCAAAGACGTCTCAAAGACGTACTTGCATTGTGTTATTTGTAAGAGTTACTAAATTTGTTTTGTTTATAGCCAGAGCTTTAGAATCCATGTTGCTTTTCTCTTTCCTCTTACTAATTCCCAGGATATGCATTAGGCTGGGCTGCAGAGCAGGGGACAGACAGTGGAGCCAAAGTTTAGCTGTTGCCTCATGGAACTGATGACAAGTGCAAACCACCAATACAAGCAGATCCAGTGTTACTGTAGGACAGTTTAGGCCCCAGCCTCCTTCTTTTTGTTGAAATTGTATTTTATTTATTGCCAGCACAGAGGGAATGCTTTCCAGCCTTTTCCATGTGTGTGCCATTGCCTCCTTGGTGGCAGTTCCCCCATCTTGGCTGAGTGGCTGGGCTGCAGCTCGGATCCACCTGCAGAATCCCATGTTCTATGGGATATGAATCACAGCAGGAAAGAAACTGGGGCACTGCAGCTATTTCGGTGAAGCTGAAGGGTGCTGGGGAAGGAATGTCCCTGCTCTGAATCTCCTCAACATCGTGGCTGCTTCCTGTGGTGGTTTCTGGACCAGTGGAAGCCTTGCAGGTAAAGGCAGTGCTCACAAATCCAGGGACTGGGGAGTCTCTGGGAGTTTGGAGATGTGCAAGGCTTTAGTGCTGGGTGTGATGCAGGACAGGGCTGGAGTGGTGACCCAGCATGGCACAAACTGGGTGGAGGAGGTAGAACTGTGATTCTCTTTTGGAGAATGTGATGTCATTTCAGGCATAGATCCAGAATTTTGCTTAAACCAGCTCTGTCTCTGGGAAAATGACATTGCAGATGGTGAGTGTCATTTCAGTGTAATGTAATCCTGTTATTAATTTAGTTAATTTTTCAACTGTAAATGAATGCAGTCTGAGTTAAGAATTTCAGATGATTTTGAGTGTGGATGTCACATTATGACTGCAAAGTACCTTCATGTTTCCTTTGACCAGTTTAGCCAGGAAAGCAGGAATGCAACACTGGGGTGTCTCAAGTCACAAATCAGTTCAGTGTTTCACAGACATTGAGAATCCAGTGGTGGTTTCTGCCTTGTCTCAAATTAATACTTTGCTATTCATTATTTATGTATTGTCTAATCTGTGACTTTTTATTTAAGACACCTGCCAAGAAATGCACCCTTTAAGATATTTTGTCTTCTGCAGTGCTCAGTTTTACAGGCAATTCACTTTTGCGTATTTTTTACTGTTTGAACAGGAGAAACATTAAACTGTTCATGTGTCAATTTGTTATTTAAGTGTCAGCAGCTAGTTTTTAAAACTCTTTGCACTTGGTCTGTCTCTAGTCAATCTTGCATCTTGACACCCATACTAGGAGGTGAAGGCAATTTCAAAATGATTTCATTAGAGACCCTCTGTAGCCCTGGCTCTGCTGGGGGCTGTGCAGGTTTCAAAGGAATGTGAATCCAGATAAAAATCTAGAGGGAAAAGTAAAAAATCTATGTGAAAAATACCTCGAGGTCTGCAGCTGGTGTGCTGCTCTGAAGACCACCTGGTGAGTGTGGTGAATACCTTCCTGTCCTCAGGAGTCTGTAGTAGGTTCAATCCCAGGAGGATTTATATTCTTTCCAAAACTGTTATCTTTCTTACACATTACAATTCAATAGCTGCAGTTATTTCTACTAATGTCTATTTCTTTCTGAGACTGGATGGTGTGATTCTATCTAAAATAGAGCATTTTTTCCCTCAAAGGATTGCATATGTGCTCACACAGTGCCTCTGTTGTTCCTTTTTTAACCTTCCTGTTAGGCTGGTAATGATTTCCCCTTAGACCATCTTTTCACCTTCTTTCCAGGAGCTAAAAATATGAGCTACACTCTCCACATCCCTGTTTCCTTTACCTTAATACATTAATTTAGATTAGGCAATTGCTTGCTTTTGATTCTTCAGCTTCTTTAATTACTGTACCAGTGTGATTTCTTTTGGTTCTTTTTTCATTCCTCACTCCACAGTGGAGGGCAATCCATGTGTTCCCTGGTTTTCAGTTGCATCTCTGACCTGAGGTCCTGCCTTGGCACAGATGGATTCTCTCCAGGAGCTCTCCAGGAGCTTCCTGCACGCTGACAAGTGGGCAGCTGTGCTCCTTGCACTGTGAGCATTGTCAGAGCTCTGGAGCCTGGAAGGTGACTTTGATTTCTCTGTTCTGGTGGTTACATGTGCTGTGGTTCCAGATCTGGTTAGCAAGTCTGTGCCTGTCTTTGGCACTTAAAGTTGGGTGTGGGGGCTTCCTGGCAGGGGCTGCTCCCAAGAGATTGCCAAGCACAGGAGAAATATTTGATTGAAATATTATGGGAACTGAACAGGCAGTAGTCGCAGACTCCAGTATTTGTTGCATGAAGTGTGAGAGTTTGCCAGAGGAAGTACCTTTTCAGCTTCTAACTATAGTGTTGCTTTGTAATTATTCATTTGGATGGAAAATTCCGGCCTTCTAAAGGTTATCCCAGATGCAACTTTGCCAGGAAATGCATTACATGGAAAATAATAAAACTCCTATGAATACACAGTCTCCAGGTGGAATTGGATGCTGAGCATACCGTTGGAAGCAGTCTGAGCTTTGTTAAATATGTGTCCCAGTGTTACAGGCACTGCTCTCCACAATGCTGCTGGGGCTCTGAGTGGCCAGGATTTCTCTTTGTGTGGTGGGGAAGGAGGAAATTCCATACAAGGACCTGGGATTTTAAATAGTGAATATCTGCACAAGGCACAGGCCAGTCATATTTTGCAGATTTCTCTGCCCTGTGCTCCTCTCTGAATCCTCATGAATTGTATTTCTTATCTGTTCCCCCTGGTTTGTTGATACTTTTAACATGAGGGAAAACTATTTTGATATTTCTCCGTCAGTTATTTTGACATTAATCAACACTGCAGATCTTGTTTTGTTTGGTGTCTGGGTACATCATAAAGAGAGTTGCTGAAAGAGTTCAATTACAATATCAGCATCTCTGCCAAATGTATTGAGCTGTTCTGAAAAGCGGCTTGTCTTTTCTGACCCAGATACACAGTTTCCAACTGTGGGAGATGCTGCCAGAAAGACTCTTGGCAGAAGGCCAGCAATAAAATTATACTGCAGAAAAACACAACATATTTTCAGCAGCACTTTGTGTTGTGTGATGAAAAATTACCTGTCTCCTGAATGCAAAGCAGAGGCTAAAATAAACTTCCAATGTGAAGTTGCAAGCCTCTCATTCTGACTTTTGAAGGTAACAAAACCCGCTATAAATTCCAGTTATTTTATATTACTGTGTGTGATAGATACTCACATGGGCTGTGTTAGATACTCATTGCTTTGTTAGTAGCAACCTCTGTAGTTCTTGCTGCCCTGTCAGTACAAACTCTGCTTTTGGGGTACTGCACACTGCAGTTCTCCTGGGCAGATACTGGTGCTGGGATAGATTCAGAAGGTGGAGGGTGTTTTTAATGCCTCAGCTGAATATTGTCAGCATGTGCCTTCTTGATGGAGCATTTAAAACCAATTTTCATGGTGTTCTACTTGGCCTGGCCAGG
The DNA here is from genome assembly GCA_013400855.1 of Buphagus erythrorhynchus. Classification (NCBI taxonomy): domain Eukaryota; kingdom Metazoa; phylum Chordata; class Aves; order Passeriformes; family Sturnidae; genus Buphagus; species Buphagus erythrorhynchus. The sequence goes on along the minus strand of VZTT01010406.1, from coordinate 58,432 downwards.
AGCCTGAAGAGCAGCTCACTGAAGTGAGGGGTTTGGAGCTCTGGTGTCCAGTGACCCCAATTTCCTCTTCTCTGTTACACCAATAATGCTTCTGTGCAAGGTGCTGCTGCAGGGGATACTGGGGTGCCAGACACAGTTCATGTCTCCTTGCTAGAGGCTCAGAGCACCCTAATTCTGGTATTTCAGTCCCCATGGAATGAAAGTACCTGTTTCTTCTGCCTTTTCACCTCCCTGTTCACAGGCACTCAGAGGTAGCTGAGCATATTCATCACCCCTGGCTGTTTAACTGTGTGTCTCCTGGGAATGCAGATGCAGGAATATCTCCTACTACAAAAGCCTCATCTGAAATTCTTTTTGCTTGTCTTGAGCCAAAGCATAAACTTCCTCTGTGAAGGATGAGATGTTTAATGGAAACGTTGCTACACTGTCATGGTGTTTTAATAACATTTCTAATGTGTCAAATCCCCAGTGATTTTAAACCACACTGCAGACTCTGTGAGGCTCCACTGTGACCTGGTTTGGAGACAGAGATTATTTACTGGTGTTTTACACTTTAGGGGCACGTGATGCAGACAGAAGTGACTTTTTCAAGGTCACCAGGGTCTCAGTGGTGCAAGGAACTTCCTGTACAGGTTTCCTTGCAAGCATGGGTGGCTGCCCCTAGGTAAGACAGCCACACATTTAAATATTGTGCTTTTTAGTCTGAGCATCAACTGTTACTTCCCTGAGGATGCAGGAGCAAATACCCAGCTATAGTCTGGTAGTGGAATGAGGCTGTTGGGTTTATGGAATTGCTGCTCACTTCACATAATGCTTTCTGATGTATTTGGTGCTGAGCTATGTTATGCTGCCTTAGTCCATATGGTTGGAGCAGATTTGATTTTGGTTTTCCTTAATTTAATTCTGTGTGCTGTCAAATGTACTTTATTCTGTATATTGTGTCTACACTTTTATAGTAAACTCCCTCCTGTTTAGTGCTTTTGTTGAAAATGTTCTCTCAAAGTCTGAACTAAATTAGGGTTTCACTCCTATGCGTGTTTCTGAAATATTCGTAGGATGTTAATGACTTGGAAGATATCGTGTATCAGCTTCAACTCGATTTTCAGGACTTTTTTCCAGCTTTCTGAATTTTGTAATAAAGATCCCTTTGTAATTCATCTGTCTGTGCCCTCCTGACTTCAGCCATGCACTGCTGAAAGAAAGGGCAGGTAAAGAGCTCATAAATGCCTTCATCTAACAACTTTTACTTGTCACTGAAAACTGAACCTGTCTTGAAAACAAGAAAACAGGTCACTGCTCCACACACTGCTGAGGCAGAGTATGGAGAGGTGGTGGTGTTTTCACTTCATCAGCCCAGCAGAGATTAACCCCCATTGTGGCTGTGACATTCATTTCCAGCCTGGTTTGGATTTTCCAAGAAGCTGAGAAGCACCCGGCACAGGCAGGGCTGGCCCGAGGAGTGTTTGCAGAGCCCAGGGAGGCTCTCCCAGACTTCAGCAGCCTGCTCAGCACTCAGTGAGCACCAGAACTTGCTCAGCCAGCTATCTCTGTCCATCTGCTTGCCGCAGCCTGGGAGAGCTGATAAGCAACAGCTTGCAGTAGTCTTGGGAGGGAAGCTGGGCTGGAGTGCTGCTGGAGTCTGGAGACATTGTACTGGGCATATGCTGAAGTCAGCAACACATTGCAGTGCCCTTCTCTCTGCCTGGAATTGCCAAGTTACAGCTACCACAGAAGATAACAAACTGAAAATGTGAAATGTGGGAGTGACAGGGAAGAAGAGTAGGTGAAGATAGCTGGAATTCAGTTTGGAGAGAGAAATAATTTGAAATAGATTATCTAGAAATGCGTCTCATAAAAGTCTCTCTAGTTTGGTATCTGCTGACTCAAGTTATTATTAAAAAGCAAAACGACCTTGTAAAGAGTCTGGCTGGTTGTGGAGATGGTGAAAGGCTGTTGAGTGTGGAGGAGCTTATGACTAGTTCACAAAATAAATACTGCCAAAGCAGTGATCTTTGCTTAGTTTTTCTCCCAGCTGCCCTGTCTGACTTCCAGGATCTCTTAAGAGAAAGAACAGCCCCTTCGTTGATTGCTTCTGGGGAGCAGTTTGATGGAGTGTTAATACACCTTGGTGGGCACAGAGCCTCTGTGATGAGAAGTGGGGTCAGTCAGGGTTTTCATTAGCTTGATTTTCCCAAGTATTTTTAGTATGACTGCACTTAACTCTTTTGGGATTTCTTCCTTGGCAATTTTCAGCTGCTGGAACAGACAGGTCTCTGCACAGTGTTCTTGTCTGGCTTTTTGTTTTACCCAGTTCTACATCCTCAGTTCAGTGGTGTGACATACAAACAGCTATCAGGCCTTTGCTGCCAAAGCTACTGGTCCTGTAAACCTGCTTAATTTGTTCCCAACCGGGGAAATAGGGAAGTAGGATCTGCTGTTACCTTTTCCCCTGTCACATTCAAATCTCTGTGGGATGCAACATTTTAATTATTCCCTGTCACATCACAGGTTTAAGTATCTCCTCAGCTTTCAAGTCATCTCACCTATCCCTCTGCTGTTGCCAAACATGCTTTTAATCTCTAACAATGTCAGGCTTCTCTGACACACAATATGCAAAGCATTGCTGGAGAAGGAGGGTCAGCATATAGGAGAAAAGGAAAACATTTTGTGTGTGTGTGTGTGCCAATCTGCAGAAATTTACTGACTGGGTTTCCAATTGCTTCAAAACCTTGCTGGAGAGCTGATGCAACAATATGTTTAGTGAAAGGAAAACAGGAATTTTCTGCAAGGACTAGAGTGTCTTGGTGTGCAGTGAGCTTATGCTTCCTTCTCTCACTCTACCTGCTCTGTTATTCTGCTCTTCTCTCTCACAGAGCATTTCTTTGCAGTTTCATGCTGCCAGTGCTGGTGTTGTTTCCCAGTTTAGTACAAGAAGGCTGCTCTTGCAGGATCTTTTCCATGCTGAGTGCTGGGAAAGGCAGTGCATGGGCAGCACAGGCAGTGTGGGTGATTTCAGCTCCTCACAAGTCTGACGTCTGCAGTTTGTTAGAATGTGCTTGTCTATCTTTAAATAACAACTTGCAGTTATTGCAACCTGAAGTCTTGGTTCTTGTGCAGCATCTGACGCAGGATCGAGGGCTGCACTGAGGGTTTCCACAGAGAATTACTTCTTGGTAATTAAATGTAGGATGTTTGATTCCTAATATTCATTGACACAAAGAGAGACTTTGTGAGCTGGTTTCACATAGAGCACGTTTGCCATGTTGGATTTCCTGTCTTCCTCATCCCAGAAGCTGGGACTGCAAGGCCTGGCAAACCTCCCTGGGATCAGCTCTCAATGGCATGAGAAAGTTGTTACATGTGTGTGGGCACATCACAAAAAGTTGCTTTCCACAGTGACATCCGTTTGCTCAGATATAAATGGATTTTGCTCTGATCAGTGGTTTGCCTCATGTGCTGCATCCAGCACTTCTGGAATCAACACGCCATCACTGCTGGTTTCAAGTTGTTTCTCTCTTTTTGCAGGTGAATTAGAGAAAGTGACTCCCAGAGCACCTTGGCTGTATGAACTCTTGAGCTGTCAAGAGACTGAGAGGCTTATGAAGAGGTTCTGTCAGGCAAAACAGTGCTTAGCAAAGACACCAAGGAGGAGGGAAAAGGAGAAAGGGGGGGAGAGAGAGCTGAAACACTAACAAACCATGGTAGGTATTTGTTGTCTTTCACAGGGGTGCATTAAAAGTGTTTTCTGCTACCAGGCTTGCATGGGGCCTGATGAAACCCGAGAGAGGGGATTTTCTGACCTTGCCCTAACTGAGGGATGGTACTGTGTGCTTTGAGCAAAGCAAGTGAGGTTTGATGCATTGTCAGCCTCTTAAAGCCAGAGAGTGTTCTTGTGAGCCTGCAGTACATGAATTATTAAATACGAACGAAGGGGATGCTCATAAGGTTTTCTAATAAAACTGGCATTAGCAGGCTGTAGCAAACAGCATCAGTGACCTTGAACTTGCAGATTTCATTACCAAATGCTCACATTCCCCTTCCACCTCTGCCTCACAAAAGCAAGTTTTGATTATTCCCATCCATGTGTGTGATTGAAGGTGCCTCTGTGCACACTTCGTGACAGTGTAGATGAAATGTGTGTAGCCAAATATACCTGATGTGTTTGGTTTAAGTGAGGAGTCACTTCTCATTTGCCTGGATTTGGCTGCAAATAGAAATGCCTGAGATGTGGGATTTGTAAAGATGTGCAAGTATGAAGTATTGAGATGGTGAGATTCTGAAATGTGTTCACAAAAAGGCAATAAACCTACTCAGTTCCTGAACAATATGAGTGGAAAGCAGTTTAAACATATTTTTATATTTTTAAGCCTTCTAAGATTATTACTGAGAGAATGGAAATGAGAATAAATGCAATAAATTTTAAAAACAGTTGCTAATGTTTGTCTGGCTGCTTGCTGCAGGTAGGTTGTGTGTTTATATTTGTATTTAAAAAAAAAGACCTAAACCAAGACTTTTATCAGTTAGAGAGTGAAAGGGAGAAAGAACACTTTGCAAAGCACAGTTGTTAATATATTGTATTTTAAATAGTGTCCCATTCTGTCATTCTTTTCAGCCAGAATTGTAATGAGGAGTTGATCTTGTCAGCCCCTCTTCATTAGAAAAGGAAATGTGTCTCATAATTAGGAATTACCCATTTGTTTCTGTTCCCCTGTTGTAACTGACATTTCATGAGGTAGAAGATGGTGGGTGAGTTGTTAAATGCAGCTCGGCCGTTCCCTGCAGCCCGGCTGGATCCATGTTGTGGATAACCACAAGAGGGACCTCCTGACTGCAGGGGATAAAACCAGCCCCTGACGGATGAATTGTTACTGCCCAAATTATCCAGCTGGGTAGGAACACAAAAATTAGGAAAGGAATGATGTCATGACCTTCAATGGAAAAGACACAGGGAGTGCAATAAACCAGGAAATCACGGCCAGTTCCTTAATAAGGATCCAGCCCAGAGGCCTCTGAGGTTGTTCAAAGGCCCTTTGTGTCCTTAGGAGTGGGCAGAGCTACAAACCCATGAAGTAGGGGTGAAAATGACACCTCATTAAGGTGCTTAAGTGTAGGAGGAACAGAGGGGTTTGGTTGGTGATTCCTTCTGGGAGGCTTTCAGCAGTGACTGATGTGTCTGTACAGACCAAGACTTATTGCTGCCCTTGCCACAGGTCTGTGCTGTGATCACAGCTGGTCTGGGGCACTGTTTAGATCAAAAAAGTCTCACCTGAATAGTCTGCAGTAAACTCCAAACTTACTAGCACAGGTTACCCAACTAGTGAAATTTACCTCCCTCAGCAATATCACTCAGGACTCTGAGTTTCACTGCAGACTTTTTTAATTAGCACTCTAATATCTTCCTATTCATTTGAATGTTTTTAAAAAAGAAAGTCTCTTACCGTTTATCTTTATTCTCATCTTCGTTCATGCCTTTGTAAATCCCTGTGCAGTGGCTGAGCCTCTCACAGCTCTGTACTGCCTGTGATTTCATCTGCAGCAGCAGCAATCCCGTGAGGGACTGGCTCTTTGACTGCCTGTTCCAAGGGGTGCTGCTCTTGTCCCTGGCATAAACAGGAAAGATGGCTGCACTCAGCACTTCCAGAATATGCAGAATTGTATTTGGAGAGTACTGATGGCTTTTACAAAATAGGAATCATCTCTCCTTGCCTGGCCTCCTTTCCCACATGCTATGCCCAGTGTGCACCTCCGTGGCAGGCAGGATTCCCATTCAGACAATGTCCTATGTCCTATCAATATTCCAATGACTTTGTTCTCTTTTCTTCCTGTTTCCCACTCCACAACAGAGATCGATCCGATCTTTTGCTAACGATGACCGCCACGTAATGGTGAAACATTCAACCATTTATCCATCTCCAGAGGAGCTTGAAGCTGTCCAGAACATGGTCTCAACAGTAGAATGTGCCCTTAAGCATGTCTCTGACTGGATGGATGAAAAGAACAAGTCTGCAAAGTGTGAGGGTGATGTGGAAGCCAAGGAGGAAGCTGCAGAAGGCAGTGCCAAGTGAGTGAAGCCTCAGCTCACAACGTGTCCCTGTGCTGCTCTCAATGGCTCCTTTCCTCTGAATAAGAGTCGTAGTGTTACCTGGGTCTGCTGCAGATCAATGTTCATAAAAGGAGGGGGATATATTTGGACTTTTTGAGGTGGGAGCACGTGGGGGGAGTGCAGGGAATGGCAATAAGCCCAGTGTGGGCAGCAGTTGCTCTATGGTTCTTTGCTTATTTTACTGTGATGTTGTGAAATGGCATTTAGCAGACAAACCTTTCAGCAGTTTTAAGCAAATAGAATTCCCTGGAACACACCAGTGCAAATTGACAGCCATGTGCTTGGGGGCTCCTGCAGGTTTGATATACAAAAAAAGTTTTTATAATCCAGCAAAGTGTCCTAAGCATCCATTACTTTCCATTATTGCCATAGTTTAACCCCAGCTGGCAACTCGGCCCCACATAGATGCTGATTTTTTAATAAAAAAATTAACCAGGTGTGCAGTAAATGCTTTGGAGACAACTGGATGAGACAAGAGCTGGTGCTGGCCTGTCAAAGAAGCATTTCTTGCATTTTACTCCATGCTTTTAAACAGTCCTAGTCTACAAAACTGGCTTTTGTTACAGTCTTCTTTCTCAGCACTCAAAAATTAAGTGTCCTTGTGTTGCTTTGAAAATTCTTTACTGTGGCTCTTAAAGGTTCCCCTAAACTGTAGCTGGAGAATAAAATCCCCTTTTAATTACCCTAAATTGTTTCATTTCCAGGGATCAAGGTGGTCGGACATTATGTGGCGTTATGAGAATTGGCTTGGTTGCAAAGGGCTTGCTGATCAAAGATGATATGGATCTGGAGCTGGTTCTCATGTGCAAAGAAAAGCCTACAAAGACCTTGTTATGTATTGTTAAAGACAATCTCCCAGCTCAAATTCAGGTGAGTTCATTTGGAGCAGTCCTCCCACAGTGGCTGATAGCACTGCAAGGGCTATTTGGGGAAAGGCTGGCATTTGTTCCAGCAAGAAAGACAAGTGATATAAAGGAATATACTCTGAATCTAGGACAGCATCTGGGGCATGTGACATGTTTCATGTGGTGACATGAAGTCCTTACTCACAAAATGTAACTTTCTACTGCTGTGGTTGCCCTGCTCCTGTTTGTGCTGTCAGTTCCCTGGGAGGGCAGCTGAGCTCTGTGTGTGTAACTAACCCAGGGTGGGTTTGGATGCTCTGGTCCACCCAACATGAGCTGAACTGCAGAAACCTTCCCTGCTCAAGTGTGTCACTCAGTCCCTGTTGTTGTCCCCTGCCTGAACCTGCAGTTCCCCATTTCAGCTGCTTTGCTTGGGCTGTTCCCACATAAACCCCTCTGTGCTGCCAAGGTGAGAACACGTCACTTTAGGTAGTCACTCATTTGGGCTCATGTTAATCATGAGCTCACATATTTTTATTTATGGCTACTTAATTCTGACGGTGGCATCCAGCAGGCAGCAGTTGCAGCTTGTTTAGGGATACCACCTCTGTGACAGAGTTCTGAGGCTGAGGAATCAGTCCAGCTTCCAGGCTCACCAATACTGGTGCCAAGGAACTGCCCTCAAATGTTCCACTGCAAGTGGAACTCCCTCTCCAAACCACAACCAAACTCTATCTGCTTTTCTCCCCGTGTTTGACCATTCTTGACAGCTGTTAGTTCTCACCATTCATTTTCTCACACAAAGGGCTTGTTTTAATGAACTAATGTTGTTCCTAGAGATGTGGCCCTATCCATAGCTAAAAATGCAAAGGATCTTTTGAGTAGTAAAGAGTAAATTTTACTTGTTTGAAAATGATAGGGATGTATTGAGTATTAAATAATAAACCTTGTAGTGAGGCATGAAATGAGGAGACTTGAAGTGAGAAGTTAATATGTGCTTCAAAAAAAGTGAGATAAAATGAGAGAATAGACAGAATTAAAATATGTAAAGACTGAATAAATTCAAGGGACAGGCAGGGGAAGGACTGTGAGGGATTACAGAAAAGATGAGGGAAGAGGACTCTGACTCGTGAAATGCTCCAACTGTTGTGGGCATGGAAGACAAGGAGAGGCTCTGCAGAGGGATCAGATGCTGGAGGAGAAGGAGGGTTCAGGCCCATTAGTGGACAAAAGGAGCAAGTGAGGCACAGAGACTCAGGAGCTTCTGCTTTGCTGCTTGGAAGGCTCATGGTGAGCAGATGCTCAGCCATTTCCATCCCAACAATAAAGCAGCTGCAGAGCAGATTGCAGCAGGGAAGGTGTCAGAATAGACCAGACTCCACACAGGAGGAGTGGCTGGAGGCCCCTGAGCCCTCTGTGGCTGCCCTGGTGCTTCTGGAGGGTGAGAGGTCCCAGAGGGCTGCTGAAAGACCTGCAGAGAAATCACTGCAGAGAACTTTGCACATTAATGGAGCAAACTGTAAGGCAGCTGTAGCACTGGCTACAAAAGAAATGTTTTTGTTTTTAATGAGGCAGGCAAGGCCGCCTTTGTTATTGCAATGCCCTGTAGTCTTCTCATTAGCTGAGGCACATACACAGATTCTTCACTTTTTCAGTCAATTGGGAGTCTTGAAATCTTTCTTGGTGACTTTCAGAAACTTACAGAAGAGAAGTATCTGGTGGAGGAGCATGTAAATGAGGCAGCTATTGTTATCCATAACACAAAGGAGCCCAAGCTCACTTTGAAGGTGATTCTCACATCCCCTCTCATCCGAGATGAAGCAGAGAAGAAGGAAGGAGGTACACAGAGCGTTTTAACTTGGTTTTAAGACTGTTCTAGCTAAATGTCCTGACTGTGCAGCACAGGGTTAATTGGGAGGTAGGCTTTTAATTGTGTATCATGAACTGACTAGACTGGCTATTGCCATGCACTACATTATTTGGGCCTTAAGACAGCAGTCATTTAATTTTCATGTAAATATGTGTAGGTTTCCTTTGCAAGCAATATTCCTACAGTATTATCTTTGACATACAATTAGATCTTAGTTCTCCTTTCTTTCAGACTTGCTATTTAATCCTTGAGCACCTGGCGCTGCACAGTCTTGTTTGCAAATTAAGTCAGTCAAGTGGGATTGGTTCATAGTTTCTTGAAAAACTCATTAAAATGTTTCTCTTTATGTAAAAGCCTTTTCCTGCAAAGCTCGCCAGTGTCGTCCTGGCCCTCAGTATTTATTGACTGATGATGTGTATGTTTCTGGCTTTAAGAATTTCCTAACTGGGATACAATTGAAGTTATGGTGCTGTGATACAGCACTTTTGCTTCTGAATTGAACATTGTACCTCATGTCCTTAGAGCAAAATAGTTCTAGAAAACTGTCACTTAGTCCTTTCCATTCCTTCTCCCTCACCGTGGTGTCCTACGCAGTTCCGTGCCCATGCTGCAGGAATGGTGCCTGTAGTACCAGTGAGGCTGGAAACAGACTGTGAGCAATAGAGAAGAGCAAATGTAGCCATACTTTCTTGTATTTTTAAAATCTTTTCAGTAATTTCTGCTTCCGCTTCCCAAACCTATCCCTAGAAACTTTGCCACTGGATGATGTCAGACCTTTGACCAACTGGCCACTCTCTGTCATGACAACTGAGGCAGCTGGGCCCGTGTGGGCTAGGGAACTCCCTGTCGCTCTCTTCCCATTTCTAGACTTGCCACAAGTCCTTTGCTTCCTCCCTCTCCCACATGGGATTCCGATGGGATGAGAAATGTTGGTCAGTTTGTCCTTGTTTTGTTGGAGGGATGGCAGGAAGGATCCCTTTCCAAGTGACATGTAACACTTTGGCAGCAGTTGAATGCAGAAAAATCTTACAGAACAGATGAATGGCAAAGATCCCTTAATTACACTGGCTGTTTATTCTCAAATTAGCAACAATGCCGTTTCCAAGACCATTAAAAATAAACTGCATATTGCTTTAGTTGTTCAGCTTCCCACAAGATGCTGAGACCAGCCCTGGAGCTGCTGCAGCTCATCCATGTTCATGAGAGAGCACAAAGTGCAGGATAAATTCTGATGGTGAAGGATTTGTGAGAGTCCCACAAGAGGATACAGTTTTACACAAAGGCTTCTGCCCAAGTATCTTCTTGTAAAAATTGATGCTGTTATGCCAGCAAAGTGCAGGAATTTCTGAATTAATCTCAAACTAAAGGAGGATTGGAATTTTTATGCTTTCTCATGCTTAAAATGTAGGTGGTCTCTTTTTTTTCAGTATCCATAAATATTTTCAAAGGTCTCTACTATATTTTTTAAATTTAAAATGGTTTTACCACTTCTCCTAAAGTGGTTATACACTGTCATTCTGTGCAGCTGCTGAGGATGGAGAATAGATGTGGATCTCATTTTAAAGTCCAGGTTCCTTGCCACCGATTCATCGCAAAGAACAGAAACATTTATCATATTCCTTTTCAAGGTATATGGAGCATTATGCAGATGTCATTAAGTTGAAAGGGGAAGGATACATTTTTTTTGTAATCTTTCCAACCTTTTAGATTGGAAACACTTAGATCCAGACAAAAAAAAGTTGAATGTCTAGTATCAAGGGAGAATAACTGGAGAGACTGGTGAAAACACCTTGATCTCTAAAGCACTGCCATATTTTTTCACTACCACTGAACAGTGTCAGCCAAATGTAAATACACTTCCTATGCAGTTTTAAAAACCTGTCAGTTGGCTCCATGCACTCTTTTGACTGAAGGAGCTCAAAGTGCTGCTGAACTTGCCTTTCATCTTCCATGTAAGATAGGCCCAGGCTTTCCTGAGCCTGTGGAAAACTGACCAAGGTTTCTGTGGTGGGATTAGCACTAATCTGTCCTCTAACAACCCAGGTCAGGCCAATGGCCCTCGTTACCAGTGCTCCCATTGTTCTGTAGGAATGCTGTGTGTGCCTTCATGCCCTGATGTCAGAATGTATCGAAAAACATTCCTGGATTTCTCTTCAGTCCCCACCTCTTTGGAAAAGTGTTCATGTTTAAGATGTGGTGTTTGTCCTATTTGTTTTTGCTGCTCCTTAGCAAAAATAAATAGTGGCCCAGTGTGTGTGTGCATTTTGGTGTTTCTCACAAACAGCTACCCATAAAGCTCTGCTTTCTCATGTTGAGAAGTCAAGCACCTAAATTTGCCTGCATTTTGCATAAGTTTAAATTTTAAACTTTTAAGAAACTGAATTTTTAGTCACAGCACCAAATATAAATTGGGCTTTCCAGACCAGAACCTTGTAGCCTGAAAACCAGTTGTTGTTACTGAGCATACAGTACCAACAAATTATGTAATTACAAACAAGCTGGTTCACCAAAGTGGGGCTGAAGTCCCGTTGCTCCTGGAGCAGGACATGGCCAGTGATGCTCCCATGGGGCCAAGTGCCTCTGAAGGGGCAGCAAGCCCCAGACTGCCCTCCCCTCTCTGGAGAAGACAAGGCTCCTCCTATGGCTCAAATGAATGGAGTTGGCAGCTCCTGTGTGAAGAGAATGCTACAGCAGTGGGGAGAGAATTCCTGAGGGATTGGTTCTGCGTTGCATAGTGTGAGCTAACATCAGGGCTTTAGAATTTACTCTTTACTAAACTCCTTGGATCACTGCCCTTGTTAAAACTACAAGGGAAAAAGGAAAGCTTTGCAATCCCGTTTGAAAATTTTGATTTGGTCTCACTTTCCTGACTGGCAGAGCATGAAGAAACATGCCATTCTCCCGAGGGGGTCTGAAGGGAGCCCGCTGCAAGCCGCTCACCCTCTTCACTGCCTGTTCTCTTCATCTTTCTGTTTAATAGAATCTTGCACCCAAAAGTTGGCAGACTGCAACATCAGGACACTGGGGCTGAACAAGCAACTGGCAAAATTCTCCAAGATATTTGTAAATTAGACCTTGGAAAATGGTCTTAATCCTGTAAGAAGAAGTACAGTTCTAAATTGTTGAAACAAATCTTAGGAGGTTTTTGGTTCACCTGAATGACAGGTGACATGTATTCTGTTTGGTTTGTAGTTTAAAGGAAAAATTAATTTACTTTATCAATGGCTGCAACACAAAGCCTCATACAAAACTGAGCCCCAGTTCATTGCAAAAAAATTAATGATTTTGCAGTCAGTCACCTTTGCCATTTCTAACGTTTTAAAATAAGATTCTGATCATTCATTGACAGTACTTGTTTGATACAATACTTGAGCTTTAAGCAGATGTTTATATTGTCTGCAGTGAAGTTTTCTCAGACAACTACCCAGATGGATGTTGAGTAATCCCATGCCTCAAATGTCACTCCTGAAAACAACGAAACTGCAAAGGAAATTTAGAAGCAAAACTTGTGCTATAAAGTGACCTTTTGTGCTCAAAGGAAGACAGAGCTTTGAGACTTTGCAGCTTTCATTTGGAAAACAGACAAGAGGAGTGATTAATCCCAATCCTGGAATGCTGTTGATGAGGGCAATAACAAACAATGCAAATATCTGCTGTGAAGTTCACAGGGGTTAGAAAATAAGCTTATAGCACTTGAGTCAGCAGCTGTGGACTGCAACCATCACCTGTCAGACAAGACACTGGTTCTGTTCAGTTTTACACTGGTGGGGTTTTTTTGCTTTGGCTTTTTTATTCATCATAACATCAAGTGCTTTTACCAGAGTAACCTTCCCAGGAAATGGCTTAGGAGAGGCAGCCTTAACATTAAAGATGCAATTGCTTATGCAGCCAATCCCATTCAAAGGAACCCATGAAAATGTCCTTGGAAATGGCACTAACAAACTGATGGTATTTTTTCCTCCTAACTTGTCCTGGTATTTTAGATGTTTTTCTGGATTTTGCTCATCTAGCAGAGTCTTCAGTTTGGAATGGATTTAGTATTTCATTCAGCTCTGCAAAGATCTCTAAAGACCTGGAGAATTAACCATTATGAATAATGAAAAGAGTGTATTTCCAAATTATTTATTTTTAAGTCAAGAGTAACTATGTATTCATAGGAAAATGTCATATTCAAGGTTTTAGATAAGACGTGGATTCATTTTGTCATTCCAGTTGTTCTCAACATCAGCTAAAACCAGTATCTTTGTAATGTGATTTCACAGAAATGTAGAATCTGGATGTTACAAACTCTTTTGGATTAAAATAAAATAAATACGAAAGAAAGGACTGATAGAGAATCCCCCTTAACGTAGAATTGGATGTGGTTGCTAAAAGCAGTTCGTTACAAGTTGGTTGATAAAAAGAAAGGGGAGGAAGGCAAAAAAGTATAAACCTGGACAGAAAACACCAGTGTCTTGTCTCTCAAATCCATCTTGGAATTTCCTCTGTTGGTTTCAGTTGCTGTTGGGAAGCATTTACACGAGGGCACTTCTTCTCAAATACATTAATGACCTGGAAGTTAACAAACCCACTCTTTCATATGCTCTGGTTATATGAAAGACTAATCAAGCTAAAGTATTGTACTAGCATTTCCTGTATATTTCTTTCATTGAATTATACTGGCTAGTACTCTTCATGCAGTAATATTTCAAATATATTCAATGTTTTTCTTTGGAATTCTCAACAATTGCATGGAGGTAATTTCACTTTCTACCTACTACATTTTGTTTTATTACCTCCTGAGAATATCTTCCTCTTGTCCAAAGAAGCTTTGAAATTCCATGCCACCTTTGTGGAATAAAAGTCACAAAGAAGAAGAGGAAAAAAATGCCCAATACATCCCAACAGAAAAAAAAAAGAAAGGAAAAGTGCTATAGAGCTATTTTCTGCCCTGAAATGTGTTCTACATTTTTAATAAGATCCCAGATTGTCTGTAGCAGTGGCCATCTTTATTATTACTATTATTTTACAAGGACTGAATGCCTTTGCTTCTGTTGCACACGTGCACATTTACTACCTTTAATGGCTTGTTTAAATTAAATAACACGGTGCACTTAAATTCTGGGAGTCTTATTATCTCATTGAGATGCTGCCGCTCTTTTTGTATTGTGACAGAAACCCCTTGGTCAAATTGTATCTGTCTCTTTTTATCCCATTTTTACCAGTAGATAATGTTGCGATGAAAGATCCTCCGGACTTATTGGACAGGCAGAAATGCCTGGAGGCCTTGGCGTCTCTGCGGCACGCCAAATGGTTTCAGGTTGGCTCTTTGTTCTTACCTTGTTGTTATTGTAGCCTTGCAAGGTTTAATTTGAGACAGTTTTAATTTTAATGCCTCTTTAATTTCTGACTAGTCCCTCCTAGAGCAAAGGTCTAGAATTCCAACCCAGTGCTGTACTGTGCGAGGGCAAATGTGACAGGGAGACAGTCAGCTGGTCCAGAGTTGTCATGAGGCTACAAAAGCAATCTTGACATTTCGCTGCCGTTTTTATACGTCTCTCTAAATTCAAGTGTACTTTTATATAAGTGTTTTTATTTTGCATGAAGCTGATTAAGTATTAAGTAATAATAATTTAAAACAAAATCTATCCCAGGACTCTGTGCATTTAAAAAGAAAAGAAAAATTGAAGACCAGGCTTTTGCAGGTGTATTGGAATCATTTTGTTTGTTTTAGGCCAGGGCAAATGGACTAAAATCATGTGTAATTGTCCTTCGTATTCTGCGGGATTTGTGCAACAGAGTCCCCACATGGGCACCACTGAAAGGCTGGGTAAGTACAGAAAGAGCTGAAGGCCAAAAGGTCAGGTCTCAGATCTTCTGAGAGATGTAGCAGTGTCTGAACTGGAGAAAGCAGAGTCTTCCTCCTTCCATCCCTGTTCCTTTGCTCCCCCCATTAACTGCTCCCTGTGTAGAGGAGAGAAGGCAAGTAGTCCTCAAGTCTGTGACACACTGATCCCACGGAAAGGGACACACTGCCGTGGGCCTCACATATCCTGGAGGATTGGTAATAGACACCCACTTGTTGCTTTCCATCCCTCTTGTTTAGTCTTTCAAAACTATCCTGCTCCTGTGACAATGCCACTCCTGCCAGTGGCTGTTGCCCTTTCCTGGGGCAGGTTTGCTCTGCATGCCTGGAGAGGAACACTGTAGGGCAGCAGAGGTGATGTGTGGAACTGAAAACCCTCTGAGAGGAGAATATTCATCTGGCTTGACTTTAGAGACCCCTCCTTTTTGACTTTTTGGGCAGACAGAGGAGAGCAGCTGGCATCCTCAAAAGGTGACTCAGAGCAGGGGACAAAGACAAGGACATGGCCTCCTCTGGGACAGGTCTCTGTCCCTTAGATCTGTAGTGGATTACAAACAAAATGACCTGATGTGAATGTTCATCCCCTTTCCCCTCCCCCTATTTTTAACTGCAGTCACAGTTACCCTTGTGTCCATACTAATCGTAATTTAATGTCTTCTAGCCACTCGAGCTTATATGTGAAAAATCTATAGGTACTTGTAATAGACCTTTGGGCGCTGGGGAAGCGTTGCGACGAGTGATGGAGTGTTTGGCGTCTGGAATTCTGCTTCCTGGTAAGGGGCCAAATGAACTCCAGGAACACAAAGGGATGGTCAGCCCACCTTGACATTTAGCTGTTGCTATAGGATTATATGAGAAATGCCTGCCATGAGCTCTGAACCTGCCATGGAGTGAAATTAATGGTTTTTTCTTTAAAATTAAAAGAAAGGATTATGCATAGTGGTCACTGTGTGAATGATACTGCCACTGCAGGAGAAGTTAATGGGGAATGTTAGATTTGTTATAAATTAACCCCTACCTCATTAAGGGGTTGCAGGTAAATAAATAGACTTACTGATTATCTGGTTTCTACAGATTCATTGAGATCTACATATCTATTCAAATTATGTGTTTTCTTCCAGACCTACTGATTTCAGTTAATGTTATCACCCATGCACAGTGTTTACCCTGATAAGCTCTGTGGCCACTGTAAGGGTACAGAACCTGGGGTCAGTTTGTGTTGTGTGAGGCCTGACTCTTTGCTGGAGAAGGGGTTGTGCCCCCTGTGCAGCAGCTGGGCTCAGCTGCTCTGTCAGTCCCTGTTTGCACACTGCTGCTCCTTCCCCTCAGTAATCCCCGTTCCTCTCCCTGCCAGGGGGCCCGGGGCTGCACGACCCCTGCGAGCGCGAGCCCACGGACGCTTTGTCTTACATGACAGTTCAGCAAAAAGAAGCCATTACACACAGTGCTCAGGTAGGGAACTCTGTGTGTGCTGCAGCACTGAGGAATTCAGCTCATTAGCACCATTTATTCTCTGCCAGGATGGCTTGTTTTCATGGCAGTCCTGACAGTTCTTGTGCTGTGCTATCCTGGAAAGGTTAAACCATAGTTCAGGAGTGCAGGAGTTAAATGTGTGTGAAATCTTATCCTTGCAGAGGCAGTGGGATGTCTGTGCACCCACCTCTGCTCGCAGCACAGAGCCCCTGGGTGGGCTCCCTGTCAGTGTGCCCTGAACTCTGTGTTACAGAAATTCATGAGTTTTATGTTTTCAGACATTAGCATTTTCCACAGCTATTGCAGAGGCCAGCTGTAAAAGCTGTCTTCTTGTCTGTCAAAACCACAGAAGTAGTTTCATGTCTAAAGACTTATTAAAAAACTTGGGTAACTGAGGTGAAATCCTGCTGTGATTAACTTGTGTTTCTACTGTCCCTTTCAGCATGCTCTCAGATTATCAGCCTTTGGGCAAATCTATAAAGTTTTGGAAATGGATCCCCTCCCATCAAATAAGTCATTTCAGAAATATTCCTGGTCAGTAACTGACAAAGAAGGTAGGTATTATTTGTTCCAAAAGTCACTAATTGGGCAGTAAACTAGGAGTTAATTTAGAATATGTGTTGTGAATGTGAAGTAATGATTTTTTTTTTTTAGTATTTCATTGTGAGAATAAAATCTGGAAGTTTTGTTCTCTAGAAATACCAAGAGACGAGAGGCAGAACAGGCATAATATAGCTGATGATTATCTTTAAGCACAAAGCCCCTTGGCATCTGAAGAGCAGAAGTAGTGTTTGATTCTTATGCTGGTGAGGAGAGACTGTAGACGTGTCAAAAAGCATATAATGAGTGTCCATAATATTAATTACTCAAAAATTCTTCCTAGAAAATAATATATTTCTAATTAAAAAAAATTCTACGTGTATTTTTTTTGTAAAACCAATACTGTTGGAGGTCTTGCTTAGATTCAATGTGGAAAACAGCACTGCAGGTTTGCAGTCTTTATCCCATACCTGGTATTGGACTCAGAGATCCTGCCTGGCTTGGTAGAGTGAGCAGTAAACCAGTATTGGCTTTCATGTAGCAGTAAGAAAGCTGTGACTGATGGATGAGTTCTTTTCTCTATAAACAAGCATGGAACAGTGTGGGACTAATCAGACTCCTGCTGTGGGATCGTGTTTTCCTAATGGCATATCCGTATTACAAGGAACTTTATACCCTAGGTACAGGCTCATCTGCTCTGAAGAGACCGTTTGAAGACAGTGTCGGGGATGATAAAGATCCAAATAAAAAGATGAAGCGTAATCTGAGGAAAAGTAAGTGCAGCACTTCTCCATTCTGTTTTCAAAAATCTATTGTACAGGGGGAGCTCTCTCTCTGTGTTGGTGTGGTAGAGCATGTGAAAAAGTCTTTGGAACAAAATTGTTGTCTCTATCACCCCGCATCCAGAATGTCAAACACATCTCTGTGCATCTGAATTTCCCCTGACATGCTTTACTAACTGAATGATTTGCATTTTTAAATGGGATTACCCATCAAGTTACACCAGAACTGAAGCTGCCCAAGCAGCTGAGGTATTTTACTGGTAGCATCCTTGTATTGTGGGGTCTTTTTAAAGTACTGCAGTGACTTTGCTGAGTGAAGATTGCACTCTCTTCACTCTTCCCCTTCCTGAGTTAGGTGTTGGTCTCTCAAGATCTCCCAAAAGGAAAATAAAATGTGTAATCTGCAAAACATTAATGTTGCACATATGCACAGACTAGAAGTCTCTTGGCACTGCTGGGATCCAGTCATTCTGGGGGTTATTTTCATTGTGCTACTTGAATGCCAGTTCTGGATCTGGTTCCCCATTAGCTATAAAACTTGTTACTCCTTTTACAGCAGCCAGGAGGAATACAGCTAGCTGCAACAGAATGGTATTAATATAAAAGCAGGTCATTATAGTTGTTACCCCAAATTAGAATGGCTTATTAAAGACTTAACAGCATTATGGCTCTCCTCACCCTCTTGAGAGGCTGAGGGGTGGTTTTGCTCCTTGATACAGACAGAAGGCACTGAAATGCAAACTGTTTCATTTTTCTGTTCATCTTGTTTTGTTCATTTTCCTTTCCCCTCCTTCCCCCACCCCTTCTACTATCTTGTACTAGTACTAGATAGTAAAGCAATAGATCTCATGAATGCTCTGATGAGGCTGAACCAAATCAGGCCAGGGCTTCAGTATAAGCTGCTGTCACAGTCTGGTCCAGTCCATGCCCCAGTCTTCACAATGTCTGTAGATGTTGATGGTACGACTTATGAAGCATCAGGACCTTCTAAGAAAACAGCCAAGCTCCATGTGGCAGTGAAGGTAAGGCAGCCTGAAGTAATCTGCTAACCCCAGATCTTGGGATGACGTATGAAATGTGCTTAGAACTAGTAATATGCAAGCTCAAAATTAAAAAAAACTAAATTCACTAAGCTGAACTGCTCACTGTGTGCTCTAAAGACACAAAACTGGCCATGGTTCAAAGAGCATCACTGGTTTTGTGCTAGTGGGGGGGAAGAATTTCCTGGGGCTCTAGAGGTCAGCTCCTGTTGCAGTGGACTGAATGTGGTGGTCAGATTCTGGATGGGAGGGGTGTAGTTGTGTTCTATTCTACTCCTTCCTCCTGTTGGTTTGGAAATGGCATGTTGATGGCTGCTTCTTTCTCCCCCTCCTTCTCTGTGTCCATTCCTGGCTCTTGTGAGCTCCTGGAAACAGAGTCCTGTCCTTGGTGCCTGAAGAGCCCCTCTGTGTACTGGGTAAACCATGTCAATGATTTATCCAGTCAAATTTCCAGTAGGACACTGGTATCATTCAGAGACTGGTCAAGCTGCTGGTGCTTCCTGTAGGTTCTCTACATGACAGCAGGACAGACTCGAATGCCCAGTGTGAGCATCCACCAGATGTGGTGCTTGGGGACATGGCTTAGTGGTGGGCGTGGCAGGACTGGGATAATGGATGGTTGGACTCAATGATCTTAAAGGTCTTTCCCAACCTAAACGAGTCTATGAAAGAACATCTGTTAATAGAACTGCTCTTCTGATAGGAATAGGCCCATCTGTCATTCTGTGCCTCATTTTGTTTTGAACAAGAATTTCCCTTTTAGAATCTTCATCTGGCAACTTTCTGCTTTCCTTTGATTTCAGTTTTGAAAATCCCATTGTCCTATGTGCTTTCAAGTTCAAAGTGTCCAAAAGTATCTGAGGGCATGTGTTATTCCTCCAGGAAAAGTAGCTCTCTGCATGTGTGTCCTTCCAGACCTTCTGCCTCACTCTTTTATTTTGCCTTTCTCCCTGCAGTTTATAAAACAACAAAAAAAAGCCCCAAAAACCCACTTGCCCTGAAAAACTGTGACTGCTCTGCCCTTGAACCTCTCTGCGTCAGCCAGATCTGTGCTGGTGCCGACCCAGCTCTGTTTTCTCTAAATTTACACATCAAAACATCCGTGATTCAAGCCAAGAGGAAATGGGTGGTGTGGTTGAGACTTGTTTTTTTTTCTTTCTTTCTTTATTTCTTTCTTTTCTCAGCAGACCCAGACTCTGCCTTCTCAGTCTTATAAGAGGCAATAATGTGAAATTTCACTTTTTAATCTGACCTTTTTAAAATGCAGAAGCCCTGAAAACAACTGCATGGGAGCTGAGCTGGGGGTTACCCAGGCAGTTCTCAGCTCAGGGTTCAAACACAGCCATTTCTGCAGTCTTTGTTCTCGACCCTAAATTTTCAGCAGAGCTTCAGGTTCCTTTCAGTTTCCTTTGCCCTATGTGTGGTAGCTCTGTGCAGCTGGATCAGGAAGCTGGTTAAGGGAGAGGCTGGCCTTGCTCATGGAGGATGTTTTTTAAGGAACTGAGCTCCAGAAGTACCATCTTGTACAAGGCTTTAATTCTCACAAAACTGTTTGTCATGTTTGCCCCACAGTCCATCTCTTGATCTGTCCACAGGCACAGAGAGGGGGGAAATCGTGCATGAAACTATTTCTTTATAAGGCTATTTAACAGTGTCTTTAATTTCTTCCTTTACAAGGAATTCTTGAGATGATGAATGATGCTCATGAGTATCTTTGAGATTAAAATTCTGCTTTTTGTGGATTCCACTTTTGGAAACTTGAAGTAATTTTCCCCATTGATACTGTATTCCCTACTGATAACCACTGAAATGGATACCTCCATTTCAAATAGGAGAAAACTAATATTTTAAACAATCTGCCTTTTTTATGAGTATAGTACTGTTTGTTATGTTGTGATCAGCTTTGTATGTTCCTGTTCTGCTGCCTCTGTCACAGTTCATTTCACGGCGCTTTGTTGTAGGTTTTACAAGCGATGGGGTATCCAACAGGTTTTGATGCAGATGTGGAGTGTGTAAGTTCTGATGAAAAATCAGATACTGAAGGTAAAAATGAAACGTCTTCAATCTCAAGCAATAATAATACTGGCAATTCCACAGCTGACACCTCCGCTACCCTAGAGGTGAGGATTTCATTGAAAGTACAAAAGACAGGTGTGGGGTTTGGGGTTTCACTTTTCATTGGGTGTTTTTTTTCTGTTCTACTTGTCAAAATGGTAAAACATACATTTCTTTAGTTGGGAGACAATTTCCAGACTGTGTAATCATGGATAAGTCAAACCACATACGTGTTTAGCCCACTGACAAATTTCCAGAGAAATGAAAATGGAGTATTTTTAATGTAACTGCCCTGTTTTTATCCATAGCTGATCTGATGTTCTGAGATCTCAGCTTCACCTTGTTTTCCAAACAGTTACAGACATTTCTACTGAAACACGTGACACAGGGTATGAGATTTCTTCAGTGTGAGCTTGGTAGTGCCAGGACATAGTTAGATGGAGCAGCAGAGACGTGTGCAGGGCTGGGAAGGCCAGTCTCCTTTCGGTGTGAAAGCCTTCTACTTCAGGGAACTTGACACCATGGCTCCACCTTCAGCTTTGGATTCTCTCAGGGTTGCAGTTCCAAGTGCAGCTAGTGTCATGTTTAGTTTGTGCAGGCACCAGACCAGGCCACGAGGACAGTAGCCCTCCCCAACAGCAATAAATGGGTGTGACTTCTGTGACACCACTGTTTGTCCCCCTGCCCTTCTTTAGAGCCTTGCTCTTTGCTGTGCTGGCATCTCAGGTTGTGCTGCAGCCAGGGCACTGTTATCTGTGATACAGGTGTGCAGAGGTTTGGCTGCCTTTTGAAGAGAGAAAAGCTCTGAAGTAACACCCTGCATGTCTCTCTAGGTAAGAACTCAGGGTCCCATACTCACAGCAAGTGGCAAAAACCCAGTGATGGAGCTCAATGAAAAGAGAAGAGGTCTGAAGTATGAGCTCATCTCTGAGACAGGGGGAAGCCACGACAAGCGCTTTGTGATGGAGGTGAGTGAAGCAGAGCTGCAGATGCTGAGGGGTTTTTAATGCTGTAGCAGAGTTGCTGCTGCTGCTCACATTCTTTCTATTTTGCCTTTTGCAATGCACATCTGTGGTAGTGATTTCTCAGGTTATGTATCTCATTGCTGCTGTGATGACTGAGCTGGGGAAAGGAATAGCCTTTCTACTTTAGGAAAATACAGTGAGAATTTAAACTGGATTCCTTGGGAAGCTCCAAACTTCATGACAAGGAAGACTCCAGGGTATGGGCTAAATCCAGTATCCAACAGATATGCTGGTCCTCTTTGAGTTGCACTTGTAGTTTCCAGATTCCCAGTATCTGTGAGGCACTGGTTCCCAGGATCACCTTGGTATCCTCTTACAGTTTCAAATCTCGAATCAGTAGAAATTTGTTACATAAAACACTAAGGATGTTTTTTCCTACTGAAGTTCTTTATGGGTGGCACATCAGCTGAGTGGGTGCAGCATGGTGTTCCTGTGGATCAATACTAGGCATAAACTCATGTCTTAATTTTCAGGTAGAAGTAGATGGGCAGAAGTTCAGAGGTGCAGGCCCAAACAAGAAAGTAGCAAAAGCAAGTGCTGCACTAGCAGCACTTGAAAAACTGTTTTCTGGGCCTAATGCAGCAAATAACAAGAAAAAGAAGATTCTTCCTCAGGTAAGAACTGACACTTGCTTTTTGGACCATTATCCCAGCTCTGGCTTAGTTTTTGATACAGAAGGCAGCGTTCTAGTAAAGGGAGGTTAAGGCAGGCTGGTGCTGCCATGAGTTGATTGGTTGGGGGTGAAATCCTGGCCCTGTGCAGTTACATGGGTTCAGGAGGGTAAGGGAGATGTAAAACCACTGCTGCAGGTTGAGGAGAGGAAAGGTGTAAGGAGGTGGGAGCAGCAGAGAGAGGCTCAGAGTAGCAGTGTTCAACCATGCCCAAATCCAAGGTAAATGAGGCAGTCTGTGGGAAGGGACTGTCAGGGCTGAGCACAGGGAATGTGCTGGGCTCTGCAGGCAGTGGCAGGGCCAGGGACACGCTGTGTCCCTGTCACTCACATCCCTTGGCACAGCACTCTCCAGTCTGCGCTCAGCCAGCCTGGCACATCAGGCATGTTTACAGAGCCCTCTCAAAGGGGGTGATATAATGCAGGTGGCCTTGTATTCCAGCAACACTTTCACCCTCTGAACTGCTATTTTTTGTCACTCTGGGCAGACTAAAGGGGTTGTCAATACAGCTGTTTCTGCAGCAGTCCAGGCTGTTCGAGGCAGAGGACGAGGTGCTTTAACACGAGGGGCATTTGTTGGGGCAGCTGCTGCTACTGGATACATAACACCAGGTAAGGCACCACACTTGTAGCTCGTAGTTTAGTATTTGTCTGCTGGGGTGTTCTTTTTCATGTGTGTTATTCACCTGTGCAACTAATTTCTTTAACTGTCTGAGATGGAGCAGAAGGCTTCATGGGGGTTTAAATAAATCAAAGAGCTGGAAAGCTGGCAGAGTGCATCCTTTATGAGTGTGCAGCTCAAAGCTCTGTGTGCACAGAGCACACAGTTATGGGCATAATGGCTTTCCTGGCTTTATTATTTTATGATTTGTCTTCATAGTTCACTGCCATGGCACAATTCCCAAAACTCTCTTCCTACCTAAGAACCTTCTGGATCATGTGCTGGTTAGCATTAGGAGTGCCTTTTCCAAGAATCCTTTGTGAATATGAAGTCAGCAGGCTCAAAAAAAACCTTCTACATGAATTTTGAGCTCTCCAAAATCCTCTACATGAATTCCCCCTGGAAGCATCTAGTATTAGCTTCTGTGGTGGCCAGAAATAAAAGAAATTCTTTTCACACTCTGGCTGATGGGAAGTCATCATCTGCACTGCATTGTTCTGATTAGCAGAAACAGCTTCTGAAGTCCAAGGGCTTCTGGTTCCCATTTCACGTTTTCACAAGAAAATGTTCATGAAATGGTCTCTTTCTCCATCCTCAAATTACTTTTCAAAGTGCATTTTCTTTGTGACTCTACAGCATGTCTGAGGTTTGTGGATGACATGTGAAATGAATCTAGATATTGTTTTCACTTGTTACAAGAACCACAGATTTGTAAGAATGAGATGCTGGAGATGCCTCAGTCAAAGCAAATCCAGTTATAGCTTCCAAAAAATAACACTTCTAGTCCTCATGCTCAGGTTTTCAGATTACAGCATGAGCTCTAATTACACCCTCCAGCAGCTCACACGTGCTAATAGCACAGCCCTGTTGTTTGGGAGCCTTCCTGCCTAGCACCATTGGCAGCATGTCCTCTTCATTGTTCCTGTATGGTCATGTCATTTTAAATATTAAAACCCAGTAATTCATTTTTAATGGCTGTTAACATTGTTTTTGGAACTGTCTGTCTGCCTGAAGAGTCATTTAAGAGACACTTTAATCTGCCAGGGGCATGCTTCTTGCCAGTGTGGAATTATTCCAGAAATAAGTTTAAATTCCCAGTTGCTGTAGTTAAGCTTTTATTGGCCTTGGCCTTCACAGATTATTTCTCTCCATCCCCTGTTCTTCTCAGAAATCTCTTACTTTTTGGAGTGACACCAGCACTCTCACCAGAAAAAAATCCTGTAAAGCCTTCATGAACTACTGACATGTAGAAACCAATGCTGGTGTTACCTGTGTTGCTTCTTCTCTCAAGTACCTCAGAGTCACCCTCTGCTCTCTGGGGAAAAACTATCTGTTTGTGTGGAGGTGTTCACATGTCTTCTGTGGAACTCTGTCTGTTAGAAATGGCAGAGAAAGCAGAATTCACAGGAGCTTTACTGAGGGGGACATGGCATCTGCCACTGGCATCCAGAGTTCTCTTTTTAAAGGAAATTTAGGAAAATGACTGTTCTCTGCATAGACTGCATCTGTGTTTTGAGAAGAACATAAGCAGATATGGGATGTCTGTGTCACACCAACCCCATGCTCTGACAGTGCAGACTGGAGGGATTTGGTAGAAAAGAAAATGCTGAGGAAATGAAATAGGGAATTTTAACTCTTTGATGCTGAGGCTTGAGAAGGTCCCTGCCAGCTCATTCTTCAGGCCACCACATAGGAACATTTCAGTGTTTTCAGCAATATTTGTATGTATTGGTGTGATTTTGGTTTTGCTGTGCTCCTGCTTCAGGCACAGGGTTCCTGGCCACGTGCAGGTGTGCAAACACTGACAGGCAGAGCAGGGAATGACCCCTCTCTCTCCTCTGTTTCCCTGCAGGCTATGGAGCACCCTACGGATACAGCACAGCGGCACCAGCCTACGGTACGTACAGCTCCGTAATTAACATGTTAGAAATTATGCAGAAACTGTTGTGGCAGTCCAAATGTGGCAGTCCAAGGAGAAATTCAAAGAGATTTAAACTCTTAAACCATGACAACAACACCACTTTTATGCCATAACCTTGTGGTTCTTTTTTGGTTGGAGTAGCTTTTTGCCTCTGCTTTGCCTGGTCTGTGGAAGGACTGCTTGTTCTAATTGCCTGTTCCCTTCATACTGGAACCCAGTCAAAGTAGTTCCCTTACTTTTTACAGCCAGTCTGTGCTCCATTCAAAGACTACCGAAGGGCCTATTTCAGCATCTATGACCCAGATCTAGCTTAATGGTGTTACAGTAA
This sequence comes from Buphagus erythrorhynchus, assembly GCA_013400855.1. NCBI lineage: Eukaryota > Metazoa > Chordata > Aves > Passeriformes > Sturnidae > Buphagus > Buphagus erythrorhynchus. The sequence goes on along the minus strand of VZTT01010406.1, from coordinate 33,274 downwards.
CATTGGTGAAATGTTTGTCCCCAGGTGTAAGTGACTTGTGGACAAAGCTCCCTTAATGCTGTCAACTCTCTTAAGTCTATGGGCAAATACCTCCACCCCTGCAGGCTAAAACACCACTGCTTGGGACACCAGGATGGGTTTTGGGTAGTTGGTACTGGTAGCAATTAGTCTGTGAGGAAGCCAGGGCATGGTCATTTGCCACAATGCTTTTCACTGTGAAACATGTTCTATTAGGCTGGCAAAGCACTAGTTTCATGGAGATTGTAAAATGAGCTGACAAACAGAGAGCTGTGATGAAAGAGTTTTTCTTAACTTGGCTTCTCCCTCCCCACTGGCTTGTTTTATGCTGGACTAACAATGCATTCCTCTAACCGGCCCTTTTGGTTACTTTGAATGAGGTTTATGTGGCAATGGGAGCAGGGCAGTTTGGAGTCAGTGATATGTCCTGGCACACACAATGTGAGCCCACCAGGACCAGTCCCACCAGCCTCTCCTGTGGCAGGGACTGGTCACAGTCTGCTGCTCAAAAAATCACCAGCATGTTTCAAGGCCTGGAGTTTTTCATATGGGAAACTTCTGCTTTTTAGCATTTGAGTAAGTCATTCCTCCCAAATCTGTCTAACTTGGGCAATACCAACTCCCTTGGTATCATTATAAAAGTTAAAAATATTTTGAAATGTCAATTACATGACTTTTCTAGAGGTATGAGCTCTAGCAGGGCAAAAATGCTGCAGCTTTATGGAAAAAGTTTGCTTTGCCTGACTGGGACCAGCTGGTCCAGTTCTGTCCTGAGAGGGAGAACGGACCCACGGGCTGTGCTCAGTGTGGAATTCTGTCCCCAGAATTGGAGCAAACCTCTGTAGTTTTACACCTGCTGACTGGCCCTGTGCTCTGACAGAAGGGCAGCTGGCAGCAGGGCTGTCCCATGGAGTGTTGTCCTTTGTGGTGCATTACATAAGGAACAGTGACATGTTTTCTCAGAAAAAAATGAAAGGAAATTTCATTTGGGGTATGGATTTTTTAAAAAACCCCTTGATTCTTTTCAAGCATCAGTCTCAGAGTATAACTAGGATTACTGGTATCTGCATGTCTGTGTTTTTACAAGCAGTGACACACTGTAACATGAGGAATCCTTTCCCTGCTCAAGGCAGGAATACAACTGTTACCAAGTTTCCTTGCAGCTTTTCTTTGCTTTTTTCATTCATTCCTTCTGTTTTGTTTTGGTTTTTTTTTTCTCGTTATGCCTATTTTGGGAGCTGGATTTTAAGCACTTAGCTGTATATATGTGACATATCACTGACTTCAAAGCATTGTGGAACCCCATTTTTCACATAAAGAGTTTCTGTTCTTAATGTCTTATGGTTGTGATGCGAAGTTCTGGGATAATGCTTTTTGGCTGTAAGGTAAACATGTCTCTTTGCCTTTGTAAGCTGTTGCATGTTGGGAAACTTCACTTTGATCATCTGGTGCTCTGGAATACCTGCTGTTGCTGCTTTGTGATTTCTAAATGGATACATAGGTTAAATATTAGAATTTAAATAGGCAAGATGAAAAAACCAAACAAACGTTTAATTGTGCAGAAGTTTGTGAGGCCACAAGAACTCTAAAATAATAATGAAATCAGGCAGATGTCAATCTTTCCAGATTTACTACTTCAACACAGGAGAGGAAGTGCAGAATAAGGAAGCAGATGCAGAATTTACTGTAGGTGCTTTATTTTTGGCTGACCTACCTGGATGCTGATCAAAACTGCTGAACAGTTTCCCTGTGAGTTGTATTTTATGCACAGCAGTGCCTGTCTAGAATATCTGCAGTTGCAACTGGCCTGTGAAATTACCTCAACGTAGAACTAGCTAGTAGAGATTAACTACCATAAAGATTATGAAATAGAGCTTCAAGTCTAAATACACACTCTGCTTTTGAGAATATCACTTCCTTTAATTCTATCAAACACCAGGACAAAAATAAAGCAGACTTTAAGCTATAACCATCTGTCTGAAATAGTGCAAAGTGGTGAAGTGTTACTGTTTATGGGACTCTGCACCCTGACATCACATTGACTGACTGATCTGGAAAAGGTTAATGAGAACACTACTGTAAGCTCTTATCTGACTTTCTTGGATTGCTGAACTTATTTGGAGTCCTCTCCCTTTCTTCTCTCTGTAGGTTTACCCAAGAGAATGGTTCTGTTACCAGTTATGAAATTCCCAACTTACCCCGTTCCCCACTACTCATTCTTTTAGCAAATGGCAGAAGCTAATTCCTATTGATTGAACAACACAGTACAGTACAGAATGTTAGAAGAAAAAAAGCCTTTTTATCCTGTTTTCTTTGAACACATACTTGAGCAAAGTCATTTGTAAAGAAACATCTTTTTCCTACTTTTTGATTTTAACAAAATGCAAATTTAGTTCTCTAAAACTTGAAAAAAATGTTCTGTGAAATGTTACCTCATTTTCAAATAACTTATACCAGCCTTCTGTTATAGGGAAGAACTAGAAGCTTAAATCTTACGTTTTAAATGAAGTATCCGATTATGTAAAATTAAATTTGTGAAGGATGTATAGAATATAAAACACTGATCACAAATAAACTGTTTTGTTGTAACACAAGAGTACTGCCTGTTTCCTAATGCAGTCACACAGACTCAGTTAATGACCTGTATTTGCTGTAGGGTTATTAAATGCAGGGCATAGTTCTTTAAAAAACAAAAATAAAAATTAAAAAAAAAAAAACCCACATGATAGAAACTTTACAGTTAACATTTAACTTTGTAAATATTATGGTGTGTAATAAACTTAGTAAAATATGGGTTAAAATATTGTTTTATCTTATTTTTTATAGTTAAGCATCAGTACCTGAGTTTCCTTATAGATCAGCATACTGTAACTGTGATTTTAGACACAGTCTTAATTATCCAAGAAGACTTTTCACTCATACACAAAATGCTGAAAAACAAATGAAACAAAGGGAATTAGTCTGTCTCTGTATAAGGCTGCATTCTGTGAAACAAGTATTAAACAAGTATTAAGGAAGTTCCCACAGAAGGATGCAATTCCAGGGATACACCTTACACCTGTATTGCCCAGAGAAAGGACAACAATAATCTTACAACCAGGTTCTTTAGAGCTCAAAAACTACATGTTTTCCTTTTTTTTCTGTTTTTAACAAAAAAAAAAAAAAAA